>VXAA01000170.1:172919-394084 GCA_013399115.1 Anseranas semipalmata | reverse complement strand
GTGTGTGGCAGCGCGGCCGGGCTCGAGCTGAGGAGCGGCCGGAGCGCGGAGCGGCGCCCGGTTACGTTTGGTCACGGAGCGTGCCTGGGGCAGCCCGGCCGCAAGGCCTGTGGGTCTCGCAGGTCCCCTCAGATCGCTCCCCGAGCCCGAGTTGTGTCACACGAGCGGAGCTCTTTGTCTGTCGTGAAGTCACGCACAGCGGAAGTTGCAGTCCTTGTTGGTATCAGCAAAACCAGCCAGAGCCCTGCCCGTACCCGGTCACACCTTGGTCATCAGCCTCCAGCACCATGAGTGTGCTTAGGACACCACACCTCGCGTTCCCTTTTGGCTCGGATCAAGCACCAGTTTGTGTCCCCAGGTACCAGCCTTCAGTTTACCACAGAAGCTACTTGCTAATCGTTTTGTTACCATAGCTAATGAATTTCCAGCTTTAACTTACTTAAGTGCTATTCAGATGATCTCAAAATAATGTAAACTTAGTAGAGCTTTGAGGATTGCTGTCTGAAGCCATTAATTACTCCTCCTCCCCATCGGACCCAAAGCAGTCTGAGCTGAGAGCACTAACTACTGATTGTGTTATTTTTTATAAACTTATTGCTGATGGATAGCACTTGTAAAGCCAATTGCATTTCTGTCCCATTTGACTTGGACATCTGTCTTCCAGTGTCCTGTTAACAGTTCAAGTCCTAAAACTAACATTAGAGCAGCGTTCCCTGTCTGCTTGAGATTTAAATGTGCTGAGGTTGGGCTAGGTCAAGGATGATTACCAAGCCACATACAGATTTAGGCACTATGGAGCTTATATCTCATGGCTTTTTTAAAGTAGGACCATTGCTCTTCACTGAGTGAACACTGCCAGTGTAAAATTTAAATGTTGCCCCTGACACAGCTAGCCTTTGCTATTTGAGCTCATAACTGTCTGAATATGACTTTTTCCTAGACCCAGTAGTTAAGCAAATACAAGTTCAAACAATCTAACCAAGTCCTAAATTCTAATGTCTTTTGGCAGTCTTGATTCCATCAGAAACTAACCTAACCTTACCATATCTCTAGCCCAGGCATTTGTTCTGAAATGTGTTTTTTCTAACTGTCTGGCATACTCAAGCCACAGAGTAATCGTGCATGGAAGAAAGTTTTGACAGTGATTTACCCTATTTCTAGCACTGTGAGCTTTGCTGTAGGCAATGTAATTGTACCAAGTTACCCCTTTCCTGCATTTGCCAGCTCTTTGTGGGTGTAACCCTGAGGTACTTGGTTAACCTTAAGGTTCCAAAACGTGCTGTGACAGCAGCAGGGTGACAGATACCTGCAGCCAAACTGGGGGGCAGGCCGTTGCTCGCAGGGATCTGTTGCTTTATGTCATTGCTAGCTCCAAGTCCTTGCTGGGCTATTCTGTCGCTGAGTTAGGAGGCAGACGAGAGCTACAGTTCAGGATGGGGGAGCTACTGCAGCTTACATGGAAACTGCTAGGGGAACAGATAATTGAGGAGCTGGTGCTAACAAACAGATTCAGCTATTTCTCTTGCAGTTTCTGACATCAGTGGGCTATGATTGGTGTAGGGTTTGTTTCATAGTTTCAGGGACTAGCAAATGGCAATAAATAAGGCAGTGAGCTTATGGGAAAGGGAACAGAAAATTGTAGTGGAGGTTGTTGCCCTCATGGGTCCAGACTCCATTTCTGCTCTCAGTTCATGGAACTTGAAGACTGGGCCGTGCTTTTTATTCGGTGTTATTAAACTCTAGGTTGCTTGTGATATTTAGAAAGTAGCTCGTCATACTTGAAATTATAATAACTAGCGTTTTTTAGCTTTGACTTTTTCAGGAACATGACAGAATTGTATTCCATGCATTGTTTGTATCATCTACACTGTTAGACGTACAAACACAAATATATACGAGTAGTAAAGTCTGACGGTTATTGTTAAACTGCAAACGAGAGTTTCTTTAGTTTCCTGTATTTGCACAGTTAAGTTTATACCGAGGAATAAAGAAGCATAGTAACAAGGAAAGATTAGATCAAGGTGGGAACCAAGAGAAAGCAGCTGGTTCATGTTAGCATTTGCTAAACCTCCACTGAGCCCAGCCCGGGAGAAGTCTGACCTTCACTAGGGCAGCATGGCGCCAATGAGGAATGCTTGAGGGCGTGAAATACGGAAAGAAAGTAAGAGCTGCTTGAAAGACTGTTCTCTTCTTAAATCTGTAATTAAGATATGTCTTCTCAGAGGTGCTATTTGCAAGATATTCATACCTAAGAAAATAGCTGTCTGCTGTTGGATGCAGTGTTTTAGTAAGTGTAACTTACTAAACTGCTGGTTAATCCTTGTAGCTGGTCCAGTGCCAATGAAAACACTGGTGTGGAAATTAATGTTATTGTTCAATTAACTAAACATAATGTAGCAGAAAGTTAGGCCCAGTACATAGGCCTCCATTAACAGTGTTTTAGAAAATGTTTGCTTTGATGGTTTTGCCTTCCCTTGCAAACATTTGCTTAGCAACGTCTGACATCAGTTATGTAATGCTTGCTCTGATGTGTAGGTGTAAGGTAGCTGTAAACATTTTGTCCTCCCTTCTGTGGTTCATCAACATGATTTTTGTTTCTATATCATTACCAAGAATATATAACGTTTTGGATAGTCTCTGTTTTTGCATGTCTTGGAAAATAGAACAAATCGAGAAGCTACCAATAAATTAAAAACTCTTTATGTGAACAAATATGATTTCAAAGGGTTTGCATTGCAGTAAGAGCTCATTTGATTGTGTAAAGGCCAAACATGGGTCTTGGATCATGCAAAGACCAAACGAGTCAAAAGCTTTGATTTAAAACTTAATTGCACACACTTTCTGACTATTTTAGAAAGATCGCTAGCTTTCCTTGCATTTCCACTTACTAAAATAAGCAAATAGATTTGTTTCTTACATTATCTCAAGTGGCTTAAAAAGACTAGGTGCATTACAGATGCATTGTGCAGTGCTTTGTGTAGAAAAGGAGGGAAAAAAGCCTATTGAGGAAGTAGTTCTCCATTGTTGGACTTGAAACAAGTTATTAAATACAGTATTTCAAGACATATTTCTCCATCTTTGCTGGCTGCTGGAGCTAAGAATATCTTTATCAGAGTTGTATAGGTTGCAAACATCAGATGCAGGACAGCAGGTGACTCGCATGTCAGCTGTTGATTGCCTGCTGGATGAAGCAGGATTGTGAGTGCTTCAAGGCAGAGTGAGAACATCACCTGAACTGCCTCTCTCGCAGGAACCTACTCACCTGTTCCAAAACCCTCCTCCTTTCTGGTTTGTTGATTGTGGATTTATTTATTTTCAAAACAGCTTGTATAAACATAACTCCTCTTGTATGTCTAAGATATATGTGCTGCTGAAACAGGCAGAAGGAATGCAGGAGAAAATGAAAGCTTATGTATATGTTTGCTGTTACCTGTTAACAGCCTGATTCTGTCTTCATTATGTCTAAGGTGCTTATCTTTCTGTCTAAGCAGAAGGATAATTAGCAGCATATGAATCAGCAGCAAAATATTTACAATGAAAATTAGTATCAGGACCACTTCAGCATTTGTACTAGAAGAGGTTACTTTACTGAAATGTTGCTGAGACATACCTTCAAACATTATATCTGTGAAGTTTTTGGAGAACCAAAGTGTGCCTGAATGGTTCCCTCTGAGGAAGAGGGTTCAGCCTGAGCAGAAGCAGCACTGTCCCAGTGGGAACCATGGGTGGATATTTTTGTATTCGGAAATAATACAAATGTGCAAAAAGTTATTGAAGTAGCCCTGCATATCTTGTGTCAGAGAGGCAATTTTTCTGATACTATTAAATAACAATGGCATTCAAGAGAGACTGGAAGGTGACCTATTTTATTACTTGGTGGTCTCTCCTGAGGATGTTAAATTGTATCTTGCAAAATATTTTTCCTAATAGAGCAATAATTATTTAGACTTACCTCATTACAGTTGCCGTTTTAAATAAGTACTAGCAATAAGATGGCCATTCAGCCACTGAGTTGATATTTACATTAATATTTAAAGCTAGTTATTCTTCATAAACTAGACTAAAAACAGATGAAAGCTTCAGATTCTCCACTTTTGTTACACGCTAAACCCAGATATGTATAAAAGAGTGATTTTATTGTTGTTGTTGCAAGTCCTACTTATCCTTAAAGGAGAGATGCTTTAAATTTGTAGCGAAGGGGCATTTCCTCCAGTACTAACACATAAAAAGCCATTTGAGAAAGATGTTTCTGAACAAATCATTTCTTGGGAAAGACCTGGGAGAGGGAAAGTTTTGTATCGTTTGTATGGCAGTCCCCTTCCTGGGCACCCTGAAGAGCTATAAGCTGTAGGGCTTAGCAAGAACCAAACCTCCCCAGAGATTTGCAGCTAAAAATATAGGAAATATTTATGTTGAAATATCCTGAGATTTTGCTTTTAAGAGGGTTTTCTTTGACATCAGGTGACACCAATTGAAGTGAATGATTCAATCAATGTATAGAAAAGTGTCTTAGTAGTTATTCAGAAACAGTGCATAGAATTGTAAATCTTTTTTTAACTGATAGCAATAAATGGTATAGGATTTACATCTGCTAAAATGTTTCTAAAAGCGGGCTATTAATAGCTAAGTAAATGTGAGATTGTGTCAGGAAGAGAGGTCTTCTAAGTCCATTTAATTATCATGCCTTATTTGCTGAACCTACTTAATGTTTCCATGTGACTTCCCTGACTACACACCATCAAGCCGCGTTAAGCCGTTCAGGCTCTCTTCAGCCTGTGAAAGCAGTGAAGTGGTTCGTATCTGTGTCTCCCCAGCCCGTCCGTATTGCTTAGCCTCAAGTGCCATGAAGAAAGCGGTGGGGGAGTGCGCAGTGAATGTACACAGCTGCTTGTTTTCCGATTGTAATTGTTTCAGAAGCACAGATTGCCTTTAATAGAAGATATGCCTGACTATTAGAGCCTGATGAAGAACCCAACTTTTTCCATTGCATATTGCATATGGTTGCGCATCAGACAATGGTATCGTCAGACTTTTGGTATCCGTTATCTCTGGGGAAAAACATTTCTCATGTAGCCACTTCACAAATGAACACAATCTTTCCCTGAGCTATAGTTATTAATACTAATGTTGCTAGGTCTGATGCGCTAATACATTATTTGCTGTGTACTCTTAGAATCCCACTGTCTGGGAGAATCTGTTTCCTCTTGGCTGTTCATCCCGGGGCAGCCAGGTGCTTCACCTGGAAACACTTCAGGAAAACACTCATAATAGCCCATTCCCACCCGTGCTCTGTTTCGCGAAGCAGGTCTGGTTTCTGCTGGGCTGGGCAGCAAGTAGGGGACTGCAGTAGGTCAGGCTTCAGCTCCTTCTGGCGCAGGTGTGCTGCGCTTGCACGGTGTAAGCAGCATGCGAGAATGGCGCTGCTGAATGAGCTGATTCAGAGACTAAGCTTCATCTGCAGCGTGCCCTGGGTTACCATGGCCTCTTGTACAAAGGAAACAACTGCTTTTCGGTGCTTTGAGAAACTGCTGCTTTAAACATGAATCTAGTGTCTGACAGAATCATTAACGTATGGATGATGGTTGTATTTTCTGTGACTGAAAATGTGTTGTGCAACTATTAGATGCAGTATGGTAGCCAAATTCTATTTCAAACTGAAACGTACAGCTTTAATGACAGTTCTGCAGAGACCAATCACTTGTGTATTCTTTCTGTCCTTTATACAGGCAACACTTAATGAAGCAGACACATTACTAATGTCCATCCTGCGGAGAAATGAACTGTGAAAAAAATCAAGCAAACATGTTCCAACTGTTCATACAAAGGTTTGCATAAGTCACGCATTGTGTTTCCACAAATTCCCCACGATTTGCTGCTGATCAGCATGTACTTCACTTAGTTTCCTCCAATTAAAATTTGCAAACAGAAAAGCTTTCCAGTGCTAGCAGACTCGTGCTTTCCCGGAGATTTGGAGCCACGTGTTCCAGGAATGGCTGGGTACACCCCGCCGATACAATATAAAGGCAACGTCAATCACCTTCTCTCACTTTTTAATAGCTCCCTTCCATGGTTCTCATTCTCCCTCCCTAGAAACTTAAGATTAAAGGAACTTTACTATTAATTTCAAGTACAGTTTAATCAACTAAGATGGATCTCCTTCATAGCAATGGCGTGCTTATCATTCAGCATTTACAGAGGGACTACAGGGCTTACCAGGATTTCCTTAATTTTATGTCACATGTTGGAGATCCTCGTAATATATTCTCAATTTATTTTCCTCTTTGGTTTCAGCTCAACCAAGTGGTTGGTACTAAAATGATATGGGTGGCAGTCATTGGTGATTGGTTCAACCTCATATTTAAATGGTAAGAAGTTGTGTTTATTCTAAAATTTGCTATTTCTAATGGTGGTTACTATATGTTCCTCAAGTTTAGAAAACATTCTGTAAATGGTGTAGCGGTAGACTTTCCCCTGTAATTATAAACCAGGAATTTACAATGAAGATATTTAAGATATGTTTGAAATGAAATTTTGATAAGACAAGAAAAACCTATAGCACTGTTATAGAAAAATTTTGGCAGTATAGCTCTTCGTATTCATTGTAAGTTTATTTATCATGCTTTGCTGAGGTGTTCTTACATAAAAATATTTTTATTGCATTTCTGCTTCATTTTATTTTATATTTTTGTTAGGATTTTATTTGGCCATCGTCCATACTGGTGGGTGCATGAAACAATGATTTATCCCAATCAGTCAAGCCCATGCCTTGAACAGTTTCCTATAACATGTGAAACTGGACCAGGTAAGAAATGTTGGAGATTACATTTAATACATTTAATACAGACAGTGGCTTTTCTGGGGGGGTAGGGGGAAGATGATGTGACTTATGATGATTTTGTATGATGTAGAAATTATGAGGTAGCCTATTCATATGTAACTTGTACATTGTATGCAACAGCCCTAAGAGGGGTTCTAGTGTTTGTAAAAGCAAGACACCAGAATAACAGTTCAAGTTTCAGCACGAGTATTTGTTAAATTAGGCTTGTGACTGCTCAAATTTATGGAGGTGTCTTCAACCACAATTAGCTGAGGTTTGCCATAACTTGAGGTATATGAAAGAAGTACAGCAGTTTGACACTTTCCCTCTAAGCATGTTCCTGCAGGAGAAATACATATTACTCAGATTTGTCATCCCATATTTTTTATATTTCTCTGCCTCTTTGGGGAAAAAATATGGGTAACTAAAGCTGTATAAACACGACAATGTTGTAAACAAATTAGTATTTAACCAACAACTAGATGCTCTATTTTTTAATCACAATCCAAGTTTAAGCCACAGAAAAATACTGTGCTTTCTGATCAAGATACCAGCTCACACCAATATATGATGGGTAAGCTGTTACCTACTTGATTTCTCGCAAATATTCTGGCTTCCATATAGATGAGTCTTCTAAAAAATTCATATTGAGAAAATAAACTTCTGAGAAGTAGTTGACGTTCTTTCAGGCTTTGTTGACCTTTTTTTTTTTTTCTAAATGATTAAATCCCTGAGTAACTGCCAGTAGACATTTTATATATGCCAAAGTTCTAGTCATCATTTTTAGCTTGAACATTTCCTTTTCGTTTTCATTAGGAAGCCCATCTGGGCATGCCATGGGATCTTCCTGCATCTGGTATGTAATGGTAACAGCAGCACTTAGCTACACAGTAAGGTGGAAAGATAAATCAGCAGTTACCCTTCACAGGTCAGTGTCTTTCTATTATCATAATTCATACCGAAGTTTATTTACATGTTATGTTTTGAATGGGCTTATTTTAACCAAATATTCAGTCAGTTTTATCCAGTTTGTAAAAATAAACTAACAAAAAAACATTTATTATGATTTACTTAAACTGAAGACAAATAATATTAAGAAGATTTATGCACTCCTATATCTTGGTATTTATTAACTTATGGTCATTACATTGCAGTATCTGTGAATCAGCTCCTGTTAAAGGCTGTCAGGTCTTTGGTGTTGGATATTTTTAATTCTATTAAACATTTTTACATGTTGGATCTTTTGGTTAGTACATAAATTTACTGCTTTGATGGTAGTCATTCTTAACCCATTTTAAAGCAAACACATAATGTTGGCAGAGTTCAGTGTAGCATGTTATTCAGCTCTGTGGGGAAGCCTTATAATTACTTTGCTGGCTGTCCTTTCCAAGCTTGATGAGGTTGTTGCTGTATTATATGGAGTTTGACACCAAATTAATGATCTTTTGTGTTTAAATATGCTGTCATGATGCTAAATATGTTCAAGCTATTAGTGTTAATTTAACTTGCCATTGATACCTTTCATCACTAAAACATGATAGTGTCAAGTTCTGAAACTACCGGGGTCTGTTCTTGCATCCCTGGATGTGGCTGCAAGAGCAACCACTCTTGCTAGTAGTTTAGTACTGACTTCCACTCTTTAATCCTATGATTCTAAACTTCTCTACTTGTAAACCTCTGCTTGGTAAAAATAAGAGCCTGACACAACAGGACCTGTTGTAAATTACTAGGTGAAATATCTTAATTTTTACGCATCTTCCTTTTCCCTCTCAGACTGACATGGTCATTACTCTGGAGTATTTTTTGGATTATCCAGATCAGTGTGTGCATCTCGAGAGTATTCATAGCAACACATTTCCCTCATCAAGTTATTCTTGGAGTATTTGCTGGTAATGTTGCAAATTTTTTTTTTCTCTTCCCTTTCCTTTTCTTTTCTTCTCATCATATATGCAAAATCCAAAAATTCTGAAGTATGAGAAAAGTTAAGAGATTTTCAGTAGTGCTACTCAACTTGCGGGTGTAGTGGTGCTCTGCACTCCCTGGAAGATCAAGGGTTTGATGATAGTCTAGTTGTAAAATTTGCAAGGCGGTATGTATCTGCTGTCTTTGTAATTCACACAGGAAGTGCGCCCTTGCCCACATGAGTCGCTGCTGACTCATTATTGTCCACACAGTACAGGCTAGCACTATGTGTTTTGTACTGGCTGCATCTGATCTTTATCTGTGCTGCCTGTGTGGAAGGTAGCAGGGAGGAAATTGCTCCTACATGGCCCTGACTATTCTCTCAGGAGGAAGCTCTTTGGTGCTATTTGGTTCACTTCAAGTGGGGTCCAGGAGCAAACTAGCATCTGTGCAGTGTGGACAGACATTAGGCCAGAGATCTGGGGCAAAACAGAGAAAAAGCCAAATTAGCAGTAAAAACTCCCCGGAGGGATTTAAGAAGATAAAGTACATTTTTCAGAGTTATTTAAGTGTGTTTCAAATTGGCATCTAACATGTTCACACTATGAACAGTCTCTCTAGTATCTCTCAGATCTCGAGGAAGGTGACCAGAGCATGGAGGAGGGGCTGCCTGCTCCCATCCTCTTTAATGTATGCAGAGAAGCCTGGGCAGCACTGGGTAACAGCTTGCAGTCCAGCTGTCCCTTTTCACAGCCAGGATAAAATGAATAAGAAAGAAGATAGTGGCATTCTGTGTCTTTTCCTTCAACGCTCAAAGCCTGTGTGGGAACTGGTATTGAAATCTGCATTGCTGGGGCCAGCCGTTGAGTGGAGGACTCTTCTAGAAAAGGAATGTTCTAGTTTATGTCTACTATTTGATAGGTTGTCATCTGGGAAATGCAGTCAAGCCTAAGGCATGTCTCATAAAAACATGCACTGCTTGGCATTTAATATTTTTCTTTTTCAAATTAGCAGGAAAGAGAGAATGGGGGAAAAGGACTCCTACTCAGGTAGGAGTGGGAGTAAAGTTTTTTCTTTTGTACCACAGGAGTGGTAAATTCTGTGTGTATGTATATATATTTATATGTATGTATGTATATTTACATATATGTATATGCATACATATGTATATTCTTCTGTCTTCAAAAGTCAAATTCTACAGGGGTGCTGTAAAAAGTGCTTCTTCAACATAGAAGTGTGTTGTTCCCTGTAACACTGACTTTCTAATCCACAGGCATTCTTGTGGCGGAAGCATTTGAGCATACCCCTGCTATTCAGACAGCAAGCTTGAGAATGTACATCAAGACGAACTTGTTTCTTTTCATCTTTGCCCTTGGGTTTTACCTAGTCCTCAAGCTTCTTGATATTGACTTGTTGTGGTCTGTTCCAAAGGCCAAGAAGTGGTGTGCCAATCCAGACTGGATAAACATTGACACAACTCCATTTGCTGGACTGGTAAGGAATTTAGGTGCACTCTTTGGCTTAGGACTTGGTATTAATTCTGAAATGTTCATCACAAGCTGCAAAGGTAAAAATAGCTGTAAGATAAGTTTCCGCATATTGTGTATAGCTACTTCTTTAGCAACACTGCATCTGTATAATTTTGTTAAGATACCTACTCATGCTGAGTGTTTGTTCTACATTCTCTCTTTTTGTAAGAGTGCAGCTATGCCTCTGACTGTAGTTGCCTTGGTTCCATACTGTGTCCACTCATTAATGAGGACAACTGAAAAGAAACTTAATTAGATAAGGTTTCCAAATGGTTGGCAATGTAAGGATGGATATGAACTGTTCAAGAACCCTCCACAAAGACAGTTCTGCTAACTCATTTTAACCAAGGGGGATGCCACTGCATCTTTGATGTGCTCTTGGTAAGTAGCCAGTATATCCAAAATCAGCACATTCAAGAATGACTGTGGCAGCTCAGAAATATTAAGTAGTTGCTGACTTTATTCCTAGAAACATTGCAATGAAGGACATTGCAGTGTGGTTTTCTAACAATACTCTGAGTCATGCCGAAGTTTTAAAATATAACTGACTACTTTTGTTTAGCTGCGTGGTGGTCTTTTAGTTCTGTCCATCACCAACTAGATGGTGCTTTAGGCCTTGGTTGTATATAGTAATATTCAATATGTAATTTTTTTTATATAGAGATATTGTGTGTTAAACTGCTAGCTAGGGGTATGACAGTATTACACCACCTACAACTGTACAGCTGTCCCCAGGCACTTTGAAAAAGGCCAACATAGTTATAAGAAAAGCTTTCTATAGGTTTAACTTATTGAGCTTCCTGAGCAAAACAGCTTCTGATTAAGCCAGATGAGAAAAAAATAAATGAAAATTTGTTTCAATTAGACTCTGTAGAATATATCATTGCATTACTGTGATTGTCATTTTTACTTTTTAAAAATGGTCGTATAAATCATGAATGATAACGATTACATCTTTGACGTTGAAAATGCATGAATATGATGTAGCAAGTATTTGAGTCCTGTACATCTACACAGAGCAACAACTGAAGTTGTCAATCATGAAATTATCTCAGCATATTCCTTCAAGATTGTTGTTCATGTTCCTGTATTGCAAAGGTAAATGAGTCTAATTCTTTCATTTCAAGAGTTACAAGCCTGAATCAGTGGTTGTGTAAATCATGAAAATGGGATTGCAGAGTAAATCCTTGCAAGTTTATATTCATGTATGCTTAGTTTACTTAAGCAGAGAAATAACTAATGTTAAATATGTTTGTTACATAAAACTGATGCTCTAAATATGTATAGTCAGATACTTTCCCTTTTTATTCATTATTTAGCACCTATTGTTGCATATTCCCTTTCAGTGCACAATCTCTGAGCAATATTTTCCTTATAATACTGAGAATACATGCAGCATAAGGCTACAATGTGGGTAATTAGGGCTGTGTATGTGCAATCTGATAACAATAAGGTTTAGAAGATGTAAGCATAATATTGCTTTTAGACTTCCACTTGGTTGTGGGATGACTGAAATGTAAAGAATCTTATTTAACTGGGAAAACAAGGTGAATAATTTGAGTTGGCCCTTGAGAATGCACATGATACAAATTACAGAGGCAAACATGAAACCGGCATCCTTATTTAAGAGCCTACTAAGACTACTTTGACTTTAAAAAGCTAATAATCTGTTTTTAACAGTCTTGAGGAGTATTCTGCTTTATATAACTCCTCATGTCGTCTTTAATGATTCTCTGAACTCTTTTTTACCCACAGCATCTGACCTGAAACCAATCTTATATACAATCATGACTCCTTAAAATTTAAGCAACAATGACTAAGCTAATGGGACTAGAAACAAATAATGAAGAACAAAAAGACCACTATGCCAAAGATTTCTCCCATGTTCAAGTTGCTTTGTGTTTTGATATTCCCTACCAGAATGTGACCTACAGAGGCGTCAGAAAACACTAGAAGGTTGGTCTAGCTGTCCTTGTGTTCCTCCTTCCTGGCCAGCAGTAGGAGACTGCTCTACAGACAGCAATCTGTTGCTTTTGCAGCAGTGTTTGGGCCTACTGGCAACGTGGTCTGTTTTAAGCAGGGAGTTACGAGGAGCCATCACATTTCTAAGTTCATGCCATATGAGGGTCTGCACTTCATGGTACTGACAAAGAATCTAGGAGCCTGTACTGGGACAGACAGAACCATAAAGGTAGAGTTACAATTAGCATTTCTGCAGTATTCTTCTAAGTAGCGTATAGATGAATAAGATGACATGGGCTCTCACTTGCCTTCCTGGAGTTTCCTATTAATTCGGCCTGCAACTATGGTGCTTCAGGCAAAGGGACAAAGACCAGCTTCCTGTCTGAATCACCTTTTATTTTTCCTACTATTAAAACATTACTAAAAGCAAGCATGATAGGACAACTGAATAAATGCAGTTAGTTTAATTTTACCAGTAACTTCATAAATTAAACTATTGATAAAGTAATGGCAGTAGAATAAGACACTTTCTGAGCAGCTGTAGGGTGTTGGGTTATAGAGTTTTGTCCAACAGCCTAAAGAATCTCAAAAGAGGACTCCCAAAACTTCAAACTGGGTAGCCTTTTCCAGAGTGGTGGGATAAACAAATGTCAGATACAATCTTGATGTTTTGATAGAATTAGTATTGTAAATCAGGAGTCCGCCATTTAGTTGATACAGTTAAATAGGTCTATGTGTCCCTTAGTCAGGCTTTAGTCAATTTATTGCAGTTGAAAATTATACTTCAAACGTTATTTAATAAGATTGAGTGGCACCTTAACTAAGAGCTTTCAAGTTGTTAAACATTTAAACTGTAACTTCATCAGGCTTTTGTAGCTGTTTGTAGAATTACTAACTGGAATAGATACAGAGCATAGACTTACATGATGATGGGATGAACTGCGCAGCCTAGTTCAGGCCTTTTGAATTAAAATTTTCCTATGTAATAAGGAAGGGAGAGAGTGCTTGACTGATCCCCTTGCTCCTATTAAGGGGTCCTAGGGGAGTGTTAATCTTTTATTCTTGACTTAGAGATCCCCAGATTGGGATAATGCAGTTCCAAAAGTCCTTCTGCAGAAAGATCCTCAAAGATTGTCACTAGCCAGTAGCTGAGTTACACAAAGCAGCAGTGACTCTCACACATCATACAACCTAGCTCTCAAGTTGGCATTACATGCAGTTCACAACACTCACCTTCACTAACATGCAGCTTTTCTCTTCCTCTCTGGTCCCTGTTACACTTTCCAGACAGACTCTGGTCACAGACAAACTGTTCCTGCTCAGAGTAGTCCAGCTGGAGCAGGGACTGTATTTGCAGAGCAGTTAGTCAGGTGCCATCCCAATACAGTATCATGGTTACATTTATCCAGACGAATAGGACGCTTGGAAAACCAGGTAATAATACAGTTGCCATGGACCACGCACAGAAACATACAGTAAGACACACCAAACAACACGGTCAGCTATTTCTGTCAGGACTAGTAACTCAGGGTTGGTTCTGAACGATGTAAGCAAACTCCTTTGGGTCTGCTCAGGGGTCTTGTCACCAAGCTCCAGGGCTGGGACGTCTTACCTGTGGGGCAGCTGCATAAGGAAGGCAGAGTACTCCTGTGTCCAGCTCTGCACGGAGCACTCCATCAAGGCTTCTTCATGCCCTGCCTCAAAATCCTGCCCTCTGCTCAGACACACCATGTTGCTCTGCTCGCGCTTTAGTCCCTTCACACAGGTACTAAAAGGATTTACAATCAACTAGTTGTCAGTAGCACAGAGCTGTAAAATGGCAGGAGGTGGCAACCAAGAACATGTAAGAGCAATGTGACTTTTGGTGTAGAGTGCCTTCTGTTATACAGGCATACTTTCCAACATATAACTCCCAATATTTATTAGTTACCTAAAAATAGGGTTACCTTTTGCAGAAGAGCAACTTAGTAGCAGTTGTACCACCCAGCTGGGCCCACGGGAGGGTGCTCCTGCAAGGAGCCAGCAGGCAGGGGCTAGTGTGGGGTCATTGGCCTTCTCACCATCTCTGCCCTGCAAAGCAGACCCTTGCCACAGCCATTATCGAAATACATACAGATGTTTGTCATCTGCTGCGAGATACTCATGCTTATCTGAAGGGCAAGAGATGCTAAAGCACAAGAACCAATAAGAAATACAATTTATTGATGTATTTTGGGCCACAAAAGTGGTGTCCTTTAGGCAAAAGAATTATGGAATAAGTACACATAGTAACTGTAGTTTTTAATAAACTGTAGTTATTATTCTGTGGCCTTTAAATACTAATATTAAGTTTCATATAGGTATGCCAGTAGTTTATTGATAGTCATTCTGTCTATAGTTTCATTCCTGAGCCACCCCCCCCAATTACTGCTCTGAAACATAAAAATGCTATAAGGATTAAAACAGACAGCCAATAATGCAGCTTCCTTATTCATTTGAAGTTAAGGATTAAAACATAGGCTTTGGGAAAAATAGCACTTCAGTGTCAATTATGTGATTTCACTAGGTTCTGATGAAGGAATTATATTACTGGAGTTGTAAAAAAGTTGAAATTACCTGGAATTAAGAGATGGATCCTAATGTAGTTTTCATCCTTCCAGCTTTATTCAAGTTTCAGCAGTTGGTACTGTTGCATAGTTTTGTAAGAATCTCCATTATGGTGTGGCTTGTTACAAAGTGGGAGAACTGCCCCCCCCCACACACACACAGAAGCTGCAGATTTCAGGATGTCGAGAATGACTTTTCCAGTTAATACTCTATTACTCCAAATCAAGATTTAAATTTTAATACTGCAATTTAGACTTTCTATCTGCTTTGTCTCCAAGTTCCCAATTACTAAAGAGTCCCTTGTCCTGCAGACAATACCCAGTAACATGTTCCAGAGAAACATGCAGTAGACCTTAAAATAAACTGTTCCAGATACAAGCTTCTGCCAGAAGATACTTCCTGATCTTTGTTAAACCCGAATGAACTGTTACTCTATTTATCAACTCTGCTTAATACAAACAAATAGCTAATTATGGCTAATTTTTTTTTTCACCTTTACTGAACATATTTATGATTTCTGTAAAAATACTTTCCGAAGGCATTGTTGTGCCTTCTGAAAAAAAGAGAAAACATATTATCCATCACCATCTCAACAGAAGTGATTTAAATAACTGTGCTGATCAACTGTTGGAACTAAAGCATTTATCCATATTTAAAATCTATTTGACACCTTTGATCAGAGTGGTGAAAGTAGGAAAACTGAGCCTTACCAGATTCCATTCCTCTTTTTCATTTCTTTCCTTACTGTTGTGAAGCTGCCTTCTTTGTGAGTACTTGATGGTTTTACTGGAAGGGTTACCGGTATGTCAAGCTGAGGGCTCCAGTGTGTTAGCACTGCACACAGTGGAAGCCCAGCTTCCCCCAGCACCACAGCTGAAGTAGGCATGGTATGAAGTGGGGGGAAGGGTCAAGGTTCCGTACCCAGAGGAGGGCTATCTGTTGTAATCCTCTGCAGAGCTGAACTTTAGGAGACATTTGAACCCTTCAGTAATACAGCATCATGCTTCAGATTGTTTTTTTAATTCATGCAGCTCACCTAGAGAAGTGGCAGTTTCCAGAACACCAGAATGGAGTCTTCCTTGATTGCTAGTTGAGGAAGGACAGGACTGTGCAGTCTGACTGCAGGTCGTGGCAATTCCCCAGGTCACCAGCACAGATCTTCCCATTTTCAGGCTTTCTTTCCCGTAGGAGTGGGCTAAGCTACTTCCTGAATGCATCAGCCTATGCTCAGTCCCCTGCAGGTGCCTGACAAGTTGCTTGATCCAGAAAGCTACATACATTTAAGGTACCGCATAACTCTCAATATCGTAGAGCGCTTTGTGGCACAAAGGGGTACCAACATACGCATACCTACCGCAGACTACTTGTTTAGAGAAAAAAAATCTTTGAAATTTAGTACCACAGTAATTCAGCTAATTGGGGCTCCAGTGGTAACAAGCTTATAATATGCTCCTTCCATGGCCATCAGTTCATCATGAGTGCCCCTTTCGATGATGACTCCTTGCGACATCACAGCAATGATGTCAGCATTCTGGATGGTGGACAAGCGGTGGGCAATGACGATGCAGGTACGCCCTTCTCTGGCCTTATCCAGCGCTGCTTGTACAGTCTAAAGGCAACAAAAAAAGTGTCAGAGTGAAAATGGGCAAATCAAACTGGGGCTCAGAGCTGGAGAAATCTGCTGGCTTCCAACTAATTAACTATATTGTGCAATACTTGTAAAAGTGACACGACGCTAAATGAAAGGTTATGATATTGGTGTGCTTAGCTGGGTCATGAACTGAATCTAGTAGCAGTGCAGAGAAAGGACGGATAAATATACAAAGAAAAAGAAATTAAACTGTAAGAAAGGCCTTTATTCAGCTGTCATGCTGAATGTCATCTCAGCCTGGCTATGCTTCTAAATTTCCGCCATTTCTCTAATCTCTGAGTGTAACCAAGCCATGCAAATTATTGCCCAAGCTCTTAGGCCCCACACTGCTGTTCTTATTGGATGTTCAGGCTCATCATTCATATGCTTGAGTACACTTTTGTGTTTTTTTGTTTGTTTTTTATGTGCAGAAGGTATATTTATGAAAGATTCCCACTGAATGCTTTGAAACCTGGGAATTAGTATGTACACGACTTAAAAAGTGCTGCCTCTCATTGGCAGTCTAAGAGCCCCTGTAGCTGGCTGTTGCTTTACAGCCATGCTTCTGGATCTTTCAAAAGGATCATTAAAGGTATAAGTGCTGAATTAACGATGGCGAATAATGTTGCAGTCATGTGGTCTTTGTACGGCAGGATGTTTCTGTAGAACAGCAAAAGGCATTGTACATTGAAAGCCACTGCATTAACTCTCCCTTATTTCCGATCCCTGCAAATTTACCTTTTCACTTTCTGTGTCTAAGGCAGATGTAGCTTCATCCAGTAATAAAATTTTAGGGTCTCGTATGATGGCCCTCGCTATAGCAATGCGTTGTTTTTGCCCACGAGACAGCTGGGATCCTTGTGCCCCAACATTAGTTTCATATTTCTGAAAAATATACAAAAGGAAGATTTTTATCTAGGTGTAAACAAACACTTAAGTACACAAAGTGAAGGAGCAGCAGCAGGAGAGAGGCAGGAGCTCTGACTGTTGCTGTCTCCTCCTTAAAGAACCCAGCAAGGCAGAAATACTGGAAGAGTGATACAGATGTTCAGGGAGACATCTTTGAACCACGCTTTGTAGCATGGTGACAGGCCTGGAAGCAAATTTGATGGCAAGATGATGGCTGATTTGTCTGAGGCAAAAGAACCCCCCCCCCAACCTAGATTTGGGAGAGGAGGCTAAAAGTGATTGAAGGGCTCATTGGACAAGAGCTTTGTTTGGGTGTCTAAACTGTACTCATACCTTTTATGTTCTTACAATTTATGTCTATCTGATTTCAGTGCATTTAAATACTTCTTAAGTGAGCGTAAGCAGCCAGATCCAAATATTTTGATCTAGGGTATCATGCCCTAATCGCAAGGCAACACTGCCACAGCTGGGAACAGGAACTGTATTTCCTGACTCAGTATAATCCTTTGACAGCTGAACTGTGCTTCCTCTTTTTTCTTGGCAGTTGCTTTCAAAATCTTCCCTTTTCTCCTAATTCAGAATTATAAATGTTACTTTTAATTTTGTAAATATTTGCCTACTGACTAACAAAACAGTAGCAACTCACACCTAAGCTCTCAGGAACAAAAGGAGTGGTCTTTGCTCCTACCATTCTAGTTGTAAAAGCAAGACAAAAAGTATTCACTACAGCAACTTTAACTGGTTTTGGTGCAGCTCCTTGCGCTGAACACTGAGCAGCCCGTCTGCAGTCCCACAGCCAAGCCTCAGGTATACTTACTTCAGGAAGAGACATGACAAAATCATGCAGCTGAGCCTTCTGGGCTGCTTCTATGACTTTTTCCATCGTTGTGTCTTTGGTGTTACTGCCATATTTAATATTATCAGCAATGCTGCAGTCAAATAGCACAGGCTCCTGGGACACTACTCCAATTTTTGATCTAAGAAACTGTACATTTACTTTCTTGGTGTCATGTCCATCTATTAACTAGCAGAAATAGGAGAAAATATGAAACATAATTCCAGAACAATCTGCAAAACCCGAATAGTTCATAGCAGGACTAAATGATTTAGCCATATTACTAAAGTACAAGTAAGACTGATTTAAAGTAATTTGAAGAATCTGCTTACATTTGACTTCTTTATGCATGATAAATATTTTCTGTGTCTGTGATCCAACCAAACACTAAACCATTTGCTTAATCTTAACTCCAACTGAACTATTTAATTGCTTAAGGTTAGGCACATGCTTTGTTGCCTTGCTGACATAGTGATTACCACACTCTTTTTTTCCAAAGAAAAAGATCTCAGACTGGATGATTAAGTATTTACATGAGAAAATGTCGTAAAGGCTTTTTAAGCTATCAGTAACTGAGTAACTGGAAGATAAACCTAGAAATATTCAACCCGCAAAGAAGCTGCATGTTGAAGCTATATATTTAGTTATGTTCCAGACTCTTTGTTGCTTCAGTCAGGCCTGATTCTTGCTTGTGCTCCCACAGTGTCAACCCCACATTACATTTCATACAGGAGCCACCAAGCTGAGTACCTGTGGCCTACATAATGCAAGAGGTTGCAGCTGAGGTTTGTAGTATTCTCCTTTTGCCTGAACACATTTGAGATGATACTCAGGGAGTTGTCCAAACAGTCCTCATTTGTTTGAGAGGAGCTGAAAACCCAAACTGTGTATGAACATGCTACCACGGCTAGGCTGCACAGCAGGACACATTCAGAAGAGTCCTTGTAGCATTGCTGAAAACAACAGTACACAAATCATGCTTGCTTTGCTTACCACGCTTCCTTTCTCAGGGTCATAGAAACGCTCCAGAAGCTGGACACTGGTGCTCTTACCACAGCCGCTGCGTCCAACAAATGCCAAAGTCTGTCCAGGCTTAACAGCTACAGAGAGTCCTTTCAGGACCTGAATATCAGGCCGAGAAGGGTATGTGAATTTACAGTTAAGAAATTCAATGCTTCCCTTGAAATCATCCTAGTGAAAAAAATGGAAAGACATTGCAATGAGCTCAAGCTTGAAACTGAGTCATAAAGTACAAAATAACTCTTCCTCAAATTCCATTCTTGTATCTGTTATTTAAAATGTGATATTAGTACTTTTGAAATTAGCCCAGAAAGAGGGATTAGAAATGTACTGGCGTAGCTGTTCTACAGATGAAGTCATTAGTCATCACACTATTGCTCTGACACGTCCCTGTACTACACTGGCCAGAGGCAATGCTTGGAAGTGGGAATCACCTTGCAAATTGGTAAGTTATTTATTTTAATACAGATACTATTTAAATCCAAATTTGGTGATCATGCAAAGACATTGGTACAAAAAGCTTTTTTTAAAAAGAAAAAAAAAATCAATTGAACTTTGTAATGTTAAAACCATAAATTAATTCCGGTCAATTTTCCAACTTTCTCGGAACTGTTAAAAATACCTTTATGAAATTCTGAAAGGAATCAAGATACTTTATTTTCATGGTCTGAAGCAAAAAAATTAATGTATTTCTGAAAATTATTTGAAGAATTCCTTTAATTCTGAAAAAAAAAAAGCTAAATGAAAAATAGTTTTTTGAATTTGCTGGGCCTGACTTTTCCAATGACCAAAAATAAAGCATTTTCATTTTGTCTCACTCCAAGATGACTCTCCTCAAGTTTTTGATATGAACTAAAAAAAAAAATCCATTACAAGGTAGTTATAATTGGTTTCGTATGTGAACTTTGGAACAGAATGCAAAAGCATGCTGTTCTGTGAGTCATCCAAATTACTCCTATTCCAATTCACTGGAGTTTTTTTTCTAATTTTTTCAAATTCCTAATAGCCACACCTATGTCACTCTTGCTGCCTAGTACAGAGCTCACTGTTTCCAAAAGAGCAGACATAACCTTCCTGTAAAGCAGTGATCCTCACTGCTTTTTAAATTGTTACTGCAACTTCAATGCTTATACTGAGCTGAGCAACAACTCAAACTACTCATCTGTCTCCACTCTTACCCATTTTTCCCCTTTTTCGCTGTAAACACTGATTTTTGGAAGCCGATCGATGAGTTGGAAAAAACGTGCAGCAGATGTTTTGGCTTTGGCATAGTTTGGGGTGTAGGAAGAAGCTCTTCCCAAAGCAGTCCCACTGGTCACAATAGCAGAGATCACCCTGCAGGAAAGGGGGACACGGTCATTCTTGGGAAGCCGTAGGGAAACTGCAAGCTCCACCTAGACCGGCACTTCTGGAGAGGAGCCTGTGTCTGGCTCCAGGCAGGCTCTTACCTGAACACAAAGCTATAATGGAGTCCTTCGGTGTCAACTAGAAACCCTCCGTATCTATAAGAGACAGAGTTGGCAATGAACACTATGCTCTGGGCAAAGCCAAAGGAGATTCCATAAACATTTGCTTTTTTGATTGCAGCTCTGTAGGGCAGATCCAGGTTCTTCTCAAAAGTGTCAATAAACATTTTCTCTTTCCCTATCCCAGCTACAGTCCTGATGTTAGAGAGGGCTTCACTGGAAATCTGGAGGAGAAAAAACAATTATGAGTAAAATCTCCTAATTTTGACTTGGTAAAGTAGTGCTGCTCTTTCACAAATGCATGATCCTTTCAGGAATGCAGGGCACTAATGTAATCATATATAAATTGATTCAAATACGATACAGACTGGCCAAATATCAGACAACCTAAAGAGAAACTTTCAAGCAATTCTCTACTGACATCCTCAATAGTAATGCTCTGCTCCACTAGAGCTAAGTTACTGTAAGCACACTTAGGAAATCAGGCACATGCTCTCACCTGTGACTTATTCCACATAGTGTGAATAAATGTGTCCACCAAAAAAAAAAAAAAGGTTTTTAAGAACACTTATTTCCTTGATTGCATGCATTTATTAATTACATATGTATATTTCAATTATATTATTTAATTTTTACCAATAATCATTGAAAGAGTTAGAAGGGTTGCTATCCCCAGCTTCTGTTTCATAGATTAAAAGCACCTGAATGTGCTGTCTTTCCTCTCCTTCTCACCCTTACTGTTTCTCTTATGTCCAAAAAAGCCTGACGAGGTGGTACATGTAAATGGAAGGTGACATCTTGACTCTAATACCAGTGACATGATTTCCAGGATTTTACCTTGCACATAGACAAAATGTAAGCAAATGCTTGCCTATGTACATAGAAAAATGCAACGTGGGAAACTGTGAGATAATCCCCATGATCTACCCCTAAGCTGAAAACCTCTCTGGAGCCTTACCTAATTAGAGCTTTTCTATTGTTTGTATCCAGTCAGAATTTGGGTTTCTATCCCCAAAACAGCACTACAGTTTCATCTATAGGAATAAATTTACAGTTTGTTGGATTCTTGTTTCACCCTGCTTGCTTATCTCAAGTAATTTTATTCAGAAATTGGTTTAACAATACTGTAGTTTGCCTAGAGCTTGATGGTAGTGTCAGGGTATGGCACTTTCCTATGTATGCAGCTTATGAATGTTTTCAGCACATAGGAAGAGATCTGAATATAAATCATTACAAAGTATTCCATTCAATCTCAGGGTATTTTTTTCTGGCCAAGTTAAGGGTCAGATCTGTTGCATTATCACATAATTTGAAGGAGCAGATAGGTACAGTGAATTTGATTGTTCAGACTGGGCTTTTCTGTGTTTAGCATGGCTGATGAACAATCACTGTTGGAGGAACTCAAAGCTTTTTGTATTTGGATGCAATGCTGGCAAATAAATTAGAAATTAACACCAGACATGATCAGTCACTTCCAAAACTGCCAAAGCATCGAGTGCCCTTTTCATCCCAGCCTTTGGGATGGGTCACTCAAAGACCCCCAAAGGGTCATTCTATTGAATAAAAGCTGATGACTTGACTCATTAGTGAAGTTTCTCTGATAAATCTCCATGTCAGTTCCAAGAGAGTATTTTAATTTATCGCTTTCTGTAAATAATTAAGCCATTTTGAATGTGAGTGACTGGTGAGGCCATAATTCTTCCTCGGCTTTCTAGAATTGAAGATAGTTCCTAACAGCACTCAACAGGGGCCTGTACATGTATTCTTTTGATTAGTGATACCAAAGTCAATTGATATTAATTCAGGTAATACCCTGTGTGCATTTTTTAAAAAAATCCAGAAGTCTGCATGCATAGGTAGTCAAAACAAGTTTCTAAGTTATATGCCTGCATTTGTTACATCTCTTTAAATCACACAAGAAAGCTGGAGATTCGCTTATTCCATAGAATTCAGGGGAGGGGCAGCCTGAGCTACCAGCAGAGCTGAGCAGGGCAAAGGGCTCCAGTCCGTGACTTTGCTGCACAGATTAAGGGCAAGAGGAGGCTGAAGATCCTTGGCTGAGAGCGCAGATGGGCAGGGCAGGAGGTGGGTTGGGTAAGACATTTGGTGGGCAGGGCGTTAATGTAGGAAGGGGGAGGGTTGGGAGGAGTAGGAGATCTGCAAGAGTCCTTTCCGGATGGGATAAAGGAGTAGCTGGGAGCTCTGTGGAAGGAAAAGCTCTGGGGCTTCAGGAGAGCCTGCAAAGCATACTTTTATGCTAGAAATATGACAGCCTAAAGAGGGGGGAAAGGCTCAGATGTTATTCTGAGAGGGGTGATACGTGAGGTAAGTCTTCCTCATGTTGCCTGTTCTCTAAATGCCCTGCATCTCTGACGCAGTTTGGTTTCTGCACTGTTGAACTAGGTGTATTCAAAAAGGATCGGGTTCTGGGTGATGTGCCAGAACTTAGCAAGCCAGAACCAAAGTCAAAGGAACTTGTGTGATTCAAAGGCTGCAGACCTGCCCACTGCTCTCCATGGTTAGGAGAGAACTCAGTGAGAAAATGATGTTCCTTTATCTTGCATCACTGCTTTCTCCTTGTTTGGTACATGGGCTGGAAGCCTGCTCAGCCAGTGCAAACTCCATAAACCTATTCTCAGCCTAGGGGGTGAGGCAGTTCTCAGGGTCTTGCAGCCAGTGGAGCATGGGATGCTGCTGACTGGGATCCTGGAGTTAGAGTAACAGGGTGGAAGGCTTTAGCCAGGGATCAGCAAATAGGTATTTAAATAAAACCTGACAAAAGTGGAACAGACTGATGAGAGATCTGCGTCCACCATCCAACAACCCTTGAAAAGTCACTCAGGTTACACAGTGTTTTTGCAGCTAGGGCATTCCGAATGCTGTTTCAATAGTTTTGCAAACTGAAATATTGCAACTTATTTGCAAAAAATTGCCAGTTTCATTACATTTGAATTACTGACATTCCCAAATGTCTGGTTTTCAACTGCCTATGACTGCAAATATAAATTAGTTTCTAAGTAACATTACCCGTCCAGTAGCTTCCAGAGCTTTCTTGTCCTGAGCAGCAAATCCTGTCAGCATTTTAGCCTGCACAGCTCCAGACAAGGCCAAGAAGGGCAGGAAACACATTATAACCAAACTCAGTTTCCAGCTGAAGTAGAAAGCAATAATGATGGCCACCCCAATGTTGGCAAAGGAATTGACGATCATTCCTATCTGCGATCCAGTTGCCTTCAAAGAAAAGAAAAGTGGCGATGATTGACTTGTACTCCAATAGTAATTTCAATAATCATTAAATAAATCATCCTATAAAACTAGAAAACTAAATGGTATTAACATATGGACTGAAGAGGTTTGCAGCTGGTTTCTCTGATTCTGTGGAAGTTCCTGCTGACAGGGGTTTTGGGAACTTCTCTCATTTGTCTTTTAAGTTCTTAAAACTTCCTGAATTAGTAGTTTTTAAAAACTAACCCACTCTCTTTAGTCATGCTGCATCAGGACAATTATTTGTAACAGAAACAGCTATATAGTTCCTTTGTTTCTAGAAAATTACTTGCACTGGAGCCAAGTACAATGGTGTCTGACTTCTAACAAAGCATCAGTTCAGATAGGTAGTATGTTTACAGCTCAGCATGATTTAATCCTCATCACCTAAGGAACGCAGCACCTGGGGTTAGTGGTTCACTTTCCCAAATAATAAATCACACTGAAACTGGCTGCATGGATCCCTGGCTGGTGCACCAGCCAGTACTGTCAAGTTTTTTTTTGTTTTTTTTTTTTTAAGTGGACTGTCAGTTTAAATCAAAACTGTCACAGCAAGAACAATACCACACTGAAAACTTGAAAACATGATTAGTGGTGGATGTTGCTAAAATACTAGTCTGACGTTTTTGAAATACACACATAAGCATTGTGGCAAAAAGCCAATTCATCTTCAGAAAAAAATAAATAAATTACAGTTCTTGGATGCTCCTTCCAGTTTCACTGATGGTTGGTATTAATTTTATTGATTTTTGTGTCTTTGTTCTGGTAATACAGACACAAACAGTGGTCAGTAAACTGTGATCCTATTTGTGCTTTTAGGTAAATACAGTGATAATAGTTCCAAGTTCACAGTCTATGATAAACAGAAAAAGCTTAATTGGCTGACCAAGGACAGATCTACACTGACTGCTGTTTGCATGCTCGTTAATTTCTGTGATCACAGAATCACAGAGCGGTTGAGGTTGGAAGGGACCTCTAGAGATCATCTAGTCCAACCCCTCTGCTCAAGCAGGGTCACCTAGAGCACATTGCACAGGATCTCAATGTGCCAAAATAGGCCTTCAATCTGTACTTATAGTAAAGCAGTGCTTAAGGTCTTACCCCTTGGACCTGTGATGCATCCGTTGCAAGTCTTGTAGTCAATGCACCAGGGCTGTTCCTCCGGTCATCAAACCAGCCAATGTCTTGCCCTAGCATCGCCTGGAAACCGATTTTCCTTAACCGTCTTGTAAGCAGCTCACCAGACTTGGCAAAGGTGTATCCCTGGGGTGTGTAACAATAAACAAAAGTATTGTACAGAAGGAGATGCACACAGAGTAAGGGATCAGAAACAAAATTTACTTACATTGCACTACTATTACCTGTAAAAACTGTGTAAAAAATGAAAGAAGTCCAATGAAGACAAAGAGCAGGCAGACACCATTGATCTGGATTTTTTGTTCTTCTTCATCAAGAATGGAGAAGGTCTTTGAAAAAATGGATGGTATAATATTAGAAGTGTCAGTTTAGGTACACGTGAAGAAGGAAGGACAACATCAAAGGAGGTCACAGGCTGAACCGAAGAGACAGGACCACGTTTGGCCTCAATGTCTCAAGGACAGGCTCTGGCAACCTGGGTGCATACTACTCTCCTCTGACTTCTGGCCAAGAGTCTGGCCAGACAGAGAGAGGACAAAAGGAAGTCTTTTTCTGCTGCGTTTGGGCAGAAGTGTGTCCCTAGGAGGAGAAGCAGCTGTGTGTTTATTCCCGTTTCCAGAACCATTAATTCTTGACTTCCTATTGTCAAACGCAGAAGCCCCGCCTGGAACCAAAGCCACAACACAGAGCTCTCCCTCACCCCTAGCAAATGCCCACCTCATTTCCCTAGGGTAAGACTGGGTACAACATACTGATTTTTACTCCTGATAAATAACAAGTTTATTATACTCAGTGCCTACATATACTAAGATTACTTGCTGTTCATGCATAGTTATAATTATCAATCACGCCCCCCCCAACAAGATCTGCTGATAACCAGAATAGCAATAAAATAAATAACATAGAGACAACGTAACAATGCAGCAGCTCCCTAACCTCCTCTCTAATCCATGACAACTGCAACCTTATTGGGCCATACAAAATGAAGTACTCATAAGTAATTACATCTCAGGTTGACACTCCTTGCACAACGTTAATTGATGTTATAATTGCTATAGGTAGGCTTCAAGAGGAACCCATTGTCTTCTACTGAAGGAGTGCAGATACAAGCTATTTGCTTATTGCTGGGTACTCGAGAAAAAGCATGAGAGCTTAAAGTACAGCCCCTCCATCCTGCCCCGCTCCAATCTCCATGATACTTTCCTTTTATCTGTTGTTCTTTCTATCTGGTCTTTTTCAACAACTGCTGCTGTCACTGGCTGCTGCTGAACTAGTGGTGCAAATCTAAGAGGCCATCTTTCAGCAATTACTTCCACTCACAGCAGTTCATATGCAGGTCAGTTAACCTACCTGAAGTTGTTAAACTGCTACTCACAGGTATTAGCCACAGCTCATGTTTGTAGTTCTCTGCTAATATTAAATTCATTCTAATTGGACTTCACAGGTAAAAATTTCTATGAATTGCCTAATCTCTCAACTTCTCAGCCTGCTACCTGTGTAGTTAAAAATAACTTGTGCATTTGGGCTTTACTTATATCAAAACTATCTCAAACTCTTCTTGTAAGTAGCTAACAGTAGAAAGAGAGTAAGAAATTTTCATTACAGCTGCAATATATAAAAATTCCACAAAAATAAACTTAATTCCTAGTCTTAAAAGGACAGCGCAAGTTATTTAGTGTTCAAAGTGGTCCATACATTAAAGGAACAGTGAGGAATTAGAACCTGAATTTGAGAAAAAGAAATATCTGTTCTCTATTGGGAATTCCATTTCAAGTGCTTTTAACTTTGTACATCAGTACCTTGGCAGCAAAATAAATCCTGCAAAATCCAGAATGATAATACCCAAACAGCACTCAGCAATTCAAGCTAAGGTCTGCTCCAATGCCATGCTGTGACATTTCTTTTCAGTAGCAAGGCATACTATTTTCTCAGACTAATCTTTGTTTAAAGAAAGTCACCAGATATGTTTTGATGCAAATCTCTTATTTTAATCCATCATAATAAGAACAAAACATATAAGAGTCTGCTGCTTTTCCTATTCCCTCAATGAAATCCACTGTACCTTCAGTAGTTTGTGTTTGATCCTGAATTGAACAGGTTCTGAGCAACTTTCAACTGTCTTTGTAACTTACGTATCTAGAAAAGATACAGCATTTATTTCTTTGTAGGACATGTTCTAAACAATTGGACTGATGAGACAAATGAAGGCGAACTCAGTGAATGGATAAACTGCGTCCTACAAGGATTCTGGATTTCAGAATTGCCGTAATAGCGTTTTTTGTACACCATGGTATGCACTATCTAGACATGAATGGGAAAATGCACCTCACAGTAACGGTCATGTCACACACGTTGTTAGCATAACACAACTGGGAGAGTAACTACTTATTGTCACATACATTTGTTAACGTGTATGTGTTGTTAATTATAGTGCTATGGTACTGTTTCATAGGAAAAAAAAATCAGCAAAATCTCTGGTAAGTGAACAGAAATTCTAAAGAGCAAAATTAATAAACCATATGATCAACACGGTGTATGGTGGATCATAATAAATATACGGTTGTGAACTGGGATGAAAACCATTAGTCTCCAGAGATGCCAGTGGCTTTTTCACAAGTGGTTTGTATGTTCACTCCACACAGTCATGCGGAAACACTGGACTGGACCCTCAGATGGGTTGAACTTAACATTTTCTTTCACACTGAATTTTTTTTTCCTGTAAGTGCATAAAGAGATATCAAATAAAAGATTGAACATTGAAGAGAGAGAGAAAGATGAACACTTGCCATAGGACCGCAGAGTGAGTCCCAGTAAGGACTTACGCTTTTTATAGACAGACTTCTGTTCACTGCTTCTGTATGACTAAATGGTAGGTGAGTCTTCATTTCAAGAAAGTCAAAGGTAACACTGTTCCTGGTTTCAGGAAGGTTGGATCCATATACATGTTTATGAAAGGTGCTCATGAAAGGGGAGAGTGCCATAAGCCTTCTTGTGCCTCACCACCCTCAGAGTAAAGAATTTTTTTCTTATATTTAATCTAAACCTACCCTCTTTTAGTTTAAAACCATTACTCCTTGTCCTATCACTCCACCCCCTGACAAGGAGTCCCTCTCCTACATTCTTGTAGGCCCCCTTCAGGCACTGGAAGGCCGCTGTAAGGTCTTCCTGGAGCCATCTCTTCTCCAGGCTGAACAACCCCAACTCCCTCAGTCTGGCTTCATAGGAGAGGTGTCCAGCCTTCTGATCATCCTCATGGCCCTCCTCTGGACTCATTCTAATAGGTCCATGTCCTTCTTGTGCTGGGGGCCTCAGAGTCGAACATAGTACTCCAAGATAACATTGGTTGGAAAGAGAGCTCTGTATTGCCAACAGCTGGAACACACCTTCCAGTTGAGTTTCACTGGAAAACGATTGATTTCCCATGCTCAGACAATTCCAGAATGAGAACCAAAGCATAGAAAGAAGAAACAACTGAGAAATGTGTTTCCCAGGTACGCTTCTGATCTGAACTGAACAGCTAAAAAGACATATCCAGTATTATCCAGCTCTTCACTGGGACTTTTTGGGACTAATTTCTGAGCACCTTCAAGGCAGATTTTGCTAAATTTACTCTTCCATTTTATAGCTGTAGAGATTTTTCCCTTCACTTCCCCAGTGTATTGCTCCCAGAGCAGAAGCCCACATGTCTGTCACAACATCATTGCAGATAGTCAGACAGCTTGGAAAGCAGATGCATGTTCCATCTGCCTGCCTTCCTTGTCAGCAGGCAGAAATTTCTTAAATTTATGAATAATAAAACACAGATGTTGGACTTTGCTCATGCTGGCTGTGGCTTGTTTTCTTTCTTGCAGCCTCTTTCTTTCCATGAACTCAGACCTTCAAGAGGAGGAATTTATCCTTGGCAATAAAGGCATTCAGCATCTTGCAGGATGACTTGAGGCCCTGACTCCCAGTGTTTAGAAAATCTAACTCTCAGAAGGAGTCAAAGGTTAGACTGATTGCAGGCTACACAAAGCAGTGCCTCACCTGCTGTCTAGTGAAATTCACAGTCCTTGGCATGAGGTCTAGACACTCAAAAAGTGTTTGGAGGTGCCAGACCTGAGGCTAAAAGGCCAAAGCATATTGGCCAGGAGCCACTAAGTGGATCACTGGGGACAAGAATGTCTCTTGCTCTTGCCCCTTCCTGGATCTTAGCTAAAAAACATCAAGCTGAAAGTAAATGCAATTCAAAGCCTTAGTAACTTCCTGCAGAGATAAGTCCAAGCCAAAACACCCACCTACCCTCACCCCCACCCCCAAAAAAACCAAAAAAACAGTGAAAGGTCAATCTTTTCTTTGATAGATTGCTGACACTGCTATTAGAAGCATTTTCTCAGCCCTTTTCTAATCAATAGCTCAGAAGCTGGGGCATTTATTCATTCATTATTTCCTGCCTGAAAGGATTCAAACCTCCAATTTCTAGAAGCATGTCTACCCTTTTGATCATATATTCTCTGCACACATAGATACGTAACATGATCTAAATGAATAAATGGGGATTACAACACAAGTTTTACCCTACCTCAGCCACAAAACTATACTAGCATTCCCATTTTCTTCTCAGTGAATTTATCATTACTTTACCCAATAAGAAACAGCATAAATCTTCCCAATTCTTGGCAATTCAGGGCACTTTCTTGGGCACTGGTTACAGCAGTGCTGAATTTCTTCAGGCAGCCCTCCAGTTTACAACTAACTTGGCAAATGTTTTCCCCAAAAAGCTGTTTTCCAAAACGAGGAAGCATCCTCTCTTTCTATTCCAGCAAGTGTTTGAAGGAAAAAAGACACAGCTGAACTCTTGAAAAATTTCAAGTGAGGCTGTAGATTTTGATGGTAATATATCCTTTAGTGAATGACAAGGTTTAAAACACACTCCTGTTTCCTGCTTCTTTCAAATTTGTTGATGTAAGTCTACTTTCTGCTGGCAGGTACAAAACCTGTTACAATGATCTACCTCTGCCCGGGCATTCTGCAGGGAGCAGACAGCAAAGAGCTGAATGTTCCAGTAATGAAAAATGTGAAGAAGAAGTGAAGTATTTGGGGGATCTGATCCAAAGCTTTCTTAAAGGCCTGGCCTAGACTGTAGAATAAAATTCTGCATGGAGGGACCTCTGCGTGTTTCCCTCCTCACTGTATCTGGATGCAAGGTATAGCTCATCTCACCTAAAATAAACTGTGTGCATCTGCAGAAACCCACTCCCAACAGTTCCTGGAAAGTGAACAAAAGAGATAACGAAGCACACATGACAAATGCTAATAAGCCTGCCCCTTCAAGGAGCTCAGATGATAGCGTGATGACAATTATATAAATATCTCTACTGAATCATTGCTTATAGGCAAGAAGGCTAACCCCATTTACTTGACAAGATCTAAAGATTTGCCCAAAACATGTCAAGTACTGTATCACAGGATCCTTTGCTCCCTTCTGCTTAAGAGCTAAAATACACTTTAAAATGTTAGCATAACATACCCCAAGAATCTGACTGAATAACAAAGCATAGAGAGGACTGACTGCTCCATTCACAGCTGCTCCCAGAGATCCTAGTACCATGTATGGCCATTCAGAGGCATTGTATTTCAAAATCCTGGTAAATGGTACAGGCTTGATGTCTTCCTCCACAACAACAGATTCCTGAAAAAACAGGTTGGATTTATAAAACAAATGCATTCTCCCAGAGATGTTCTCCCTATGACAGTGAGATAGAAATAATTAGCATAGTCAGTTAAATCTCCAGTTCCCAAACAGCTGTTCCAGCTTTGTACAGGAACGGGCAATGATGGGCCTTGGCTGCTGTCTGGAGCTCTTTTGCGGGGCCAGGGAGTCACAAGAGGGTTACGTAAATGACTACTGCTACTGTCCCTGGAGAAAAAAGAGACAGATTCATGCCTTATGCAGCTCTACTGATTCCAAATTAAGAGGTTAATTATGACCAGACTTTCTGCTACTGAAACTCAGACTGTTCCCATTTTGCTGCCTCCAGATGATGTATAATGCAATACCAAGTACCAAAACTTAAGCTTCTTCCTCACAAGGAGCTTTTAATGCCTCTCCTGGAATGTTCTTAAATATTATTTTACAGCATTGTGGGTGAACACATCGATCAGACTCTGCATCAAATTAACAGGTGCGCAATGTAACTAAAACAGAGACCTGAGAGTGACAGCTACAGTCAAGCTTTATACATACTAATTATGCCTCCCTTTTGTGAAACATCCTCAGAGTATGGACAGAATTCCCATAATTACTCCCAGTAACAGCAGAATATTCACCATCAAATTATAACTTACCCTGCAGTTTGATTTGTGCAGTATTTCTGTAACACTTGAGCCCTGCTCATCTCCCTCAGTTCATATGGCTGAGGAAATATGGCATATGGAAATGTCCAGACAAAACAGACACTGTAAAGACCTATCTGCTGGAAATGTGCAAGGATGAATGGGTGGAAACATTTTGTTTTTAATTTTTCTTCTGAGCTAGTGCCAGAGTCACAGCACTAAATCCCTCTGTTTATCCACAGAATAGGCTCAGCAATAGCAAGAACAGTGACTTCTAGCTGCTGCTTTCTGCGCTGAGTATCTGTAGCCCTGCAAATTGGGGCAGAGAGCTTCATAAGCACTTTGGAAACCTGCTCTGAGTATTCCTAAAGAACTGGTTCTATCCTGAATAATTTTAATACATTCGTTCTTTATTTTCTATGCTACTTGATTGCACAAAGACACTGTCAGTGAAAGGACTCTTGGCCTGGTTGCAGTGAGGATCTCTACTCACACATCTCCAGCTGATTTTGAGAGGAAAGGGAATTTACTCTGTTGAACAAGAAGCAGCATCATTTCTATTGCTGAGTGGGTATTACATTTTACAGACTGAGCGTTTTGCTTTTTGTCGGTTAATTCAGCTTTTATGAATATGTCTTTTTTAACTTAATCTACAACACATATTGATTTACCAAGAGCTCATGGTCTGCTAGAAATTTTATGTGGACCAATAAGCATAAGGGCCATCAAAATGCAACCTGGAGGATACAGAGGATAAGACTTGAAGCTGTGGCTTTGTTCAAGTAGAGAAAAGTATCAACCCAGAAAGACATATCTGCTTACAACAGAAGCACATATGTACAAGGTTCTCATTACCAAGTAATTAAAAGATGTCCTTTTTGGTTGCAATTTAATAATGAACTATTGGACCTGACCTTTTTTGCTTGTCCATCATCTTCTCCATAAGACATACGATACATAGACTCTGCTTGATCTCCTGCAATGGATAATGGAGGGTCGGGGACAACATTAGAGAGCTGAGATCTGGACCGCTGCCGAAGTGAAGCTCTGTGAAAGAGGACAGATATAGTCTGTTTTTCACAGCTCAGTAACACAATACATGCTGTCAAAGTAGATGCAGTTTTCATAACAACTGCATCAGGATTCACTGAAGCAAATCATAGGACTCCCACTGATGACTTCTTTCATTTTCTGTTCTCTCAACTTTTGAGAAGAAAATATCCCACAATGGGAATAAACACTTTTCAAAATCTGACTCCACCCCACCACTCAGATGTTGTCTTTCTTATATGTGACCTGCACGGTGTTTTTGTTGAGGAAAATCATGGTGTATCCTCCTATGTTTGCATAAGCTGTTAAGATACCAAGTCAATTCACCATTATCACTATCAAGTAGTTCAGTTCAGAAAAACGGGATGCTGAAAAAATCCACTTCTCTCCCCAATGAAACATGACCCTGTAATGTAGGAGATATATTCACTTGCATGTCTGACACGGGCTTGCCTGAAAGAAATAATAAATGTCTCGGTACAAGACTGCCTGGCTTGTAAAATGCTTTCACTTTCATCAAGAAGAAGCCATAATAAAAATGTCCTCACACATTGCATTGATTTCTCAAGTAATTGCATAGCAAGTCATTTATTTTTTCAAGTGAATGGATTGAAAGTGTGTTCGATAATATAAATGTATGGCTGTATGATAGTAATATTAAAAATGGAACATCAACACAGAAAGTCAGAACTGGCAAGAGGGTACTATGTCGAGAAAGGGGAGTAAAATTAAGAGTCTTTCTATTTATCCATGGACTTTCAATCATTAACATATTACCCTAGCTCTTTCTTTTTTTCCAAGTGGACTGTGTCTTAGTAAAATGCTTGCAGCCCTTCCACCCTTTTTTACACAACATATAGACCAGTGAATATTTAGCACTATTGGGATTTTGGAATGGTGGGATAAATACAGAGATCCAGAAACATAGTGAGATTTACAATTATTTTTGAGACTTACCGCAAACTGGCCCGATAGCTTCCTCTGCTGAATGACTGGATTTTCTCAAGACTTGGCTCAACGTTATTTTCTGCTCCTGGAAAATACAGTATATACAGCTCTTTAGCTTGTGCTAAAATTGCATACAACCTAGGTCTGGTGTTGATTTGTAAAAAAAGTGCAGTCTCCAAGTTACAACTGGAATACTTTGTAGAAGGCAAGGAATGTAACACAACCTTGTTGCTCAGCCTACATATACTGCAAGTTTTGTATTTGTATTTGACAAGATGAAGTCAGTTGAATATTGGGCCATCTCACTTGGGATGTGACTGCTGAAGGCTGTTTCCCTATTTTGGTGCTGTCACTGTTCCCTTCTTTTAAGACAATCATATCCAGCATATGATGCTTCCAAAAATAAAACAGGTCATTCTATTAGACCTCCATTTCCAGAAGCTTTGATTCAGATCTTCCTCTAGTAAAACAAATAGGATGGTTTCAACATACTCGGTAATTTGCTTGCATTTCAAATGTAGCATGGCTGGACTGCCAGCACAAAATTGAGATATAAAATGGCAGGGTATTGCAGGTAAGGATTAATGTTTCAGGGCAGATCTTTTATAGGTTGGACTAGGTGATCTTGTACATCTTTTCCAACCTAAATGGTTCTGTGATTCTGTGATCTATATAAAGTAATTCAGCGTATATGCAGTAAAAACACTTTGGCTAGGGCTATCAATGTATTACTTTGATGAATGCTAAAAGTCTGTCATCAAGAGGTGGGGAGGGTGGGGAAAGCAACTAGCCCCATTAAAAAAATAAATAAATCTACATTCTGTGGAATTTTACATCATTTTATAAAAGAAAACAAGACGCTTACTTTCTGTTGCTCCTGTAGTAAGTGCTGTGTCTCCTTTGCTTTGCAAGGTCACCAACATGAAATAAACTCCTTTCCTCTTCATGAGTTCCTCATGAGTTCCTCTCTCCACAGCCCTTCCATGCTCAAACCCAATGATGACATCGGCAGCTTTGATGGTTGACAAGCGGTGAGCTATCGAGATTGCTGTGCGGCCAAGGTGAGCCTGACAGGGAACAACAACAGCCCCAGTCCCAGGACAGCAAACGGAAACACCTGGAACCAATGCTATATAATCTAAAGTTTGTCTAAATCAAAAGGAATCTTTCAAGTGGTTTCAGCTGACTGACTTGAACTCCATCCATAACCCATGTATTCCCCAGGAAAAAAAAGGAGACAGACATCAATGTGTTCATTTAGCCAGCACTCAAAGCTGTGTGGGACAAGCAGGTTGCAGTATGAAGGCTGTGAAGGGGCACTGCTGTGACACCAAATGCGTTTTAACTTGGACTCAGCACTAACACTTGGAGTGCTAATACCTCCAGCTTTGCAGAGAAACCCAGACATCTGCAAAGTTCTAGAATAGTCATTTACACATACATAATCATTGCAATACTAATTCTCTGTTACCAGAGAAGAGTTATTCCTGAATGTAACTCAAGTGTTCTGAATGTGTTGCCTTAGCAAAGTCTTTCTCGGTTCATGGACGGAATTTAGGAAAGGACCAGGATTGCAAGTGACACCTCTGTATAGACTATAGATTCTTTCATCATCTGACATAGTTATTTTCTGTGTGTAGCATTACCAATGGCATTAGGGATGGTGTTTATTTTACCAAAATTTACACATGACTAAGCTCCCTATATATTAAATGGAGAGAAAAATTGGCAGCTTTATTTTGACTTATTGTATGTATTTACTGTAGGATTAAATGAATCTACCTGGGATCCTATCAATTTTATTGGTTACATCTCTGCTCGCTAAGAGGGGCTTAGCACAGCTGGTTTGGGAGTAGGCATCCATGCTGCCAATATTTAGTTTTATCAGATGAATCAGACAATTGACAGGGAAAAGTGTCCTTCTTGGCATGGATAGAATTGGCAAAATCTTGACAGTCCTTACCATCTTATTACTTACTTCATGCCAAACACCTCATAAGGGGTTTGCTGTGGGACCCAGAATACATGGACTAGATTGTAATTCACACATAACAAGATGGAGCACAGAGAACCTCCCAAGATAAGCACCTATCTCTGGATAAAGGAAACTATCCTGTTAATGTCCCAGTGTAAGAAAAAATATTTCCTGTCAATAATACTAAGGTTCTATTTCTGCGTATGAAAGCTATTAAGAAAAGCTTCTCACTGCTTTGTTGAAATTCAGCAGCACTGTCTGCAGAATGCATTCAAAATAATTTCTGCCCTTGTAAGCGTGATTTATGCTATACCGTAGCAAACCTTATGAAGCGCTTCTTGGACAGTAGCTTCACTTTCATTATCAAGTGCTGAAGTAGCCATATCCAGCAGCAGGATTTTAGGGTTTCGCACAAGGGCTCGTGCAATAGCTATCCTCTGCTTTTGACCTCCACTCATCTGGCTTCCACCCTCTCCAACATGCGTGTCAAATTGCTGGGTAAAGGAGAAAAGAAGAAACACATAACAAAGAGGTCTATTAGGAATCAACATAAACATTGGTAAAATGTCTCAGATTTCTCCTGGGAGTAAATCTGAAAAGTTTTCATCTTTGAAGGAAAAAAACATTGCTAGTACACCAGATACAAAGGAGAACTGACAAAATAATTTTCTTCATAATGAACAACATTGTTTTGCCTGAAGTGGGGTGCCAACCCCAAACGAAAAGTATGTACTGATAAAAAAGTGCAATGTTCTTCTGTTTTGGCTCAGAACAACTATATCAGCGAAAGATGCAATGGAGAGGAAACATCTGCCCACCCTCCATCAGATGACTCACCGGCAAACTTTCTAGAGAGCTGGACTTGTCTGTTGATGGCATGTGACTCATGAATACTGTGTCTCTGATTCATGATCATACTCTAATCGCACCAGGTTCAGATAGAGAATTAGATAAACATATACAGCCTAAGATCTAGACAGCCAGGATAACTGTATAATTACATATTATATATATGAACTTGATGAAATCCACGTAATAAGGCCTAATTAACTCTGATCAAATGACAGGTTGCTGCCTACTCTCCATTTTAATCTTCTGCCCTTCACAGATGGCCACATGAGGGGAGGGACAAAGGGATGCTCTATTTTTCCATCAAATTTTACTTACAAGGCACAGCATACCTGTGGCAAGTCCATGATGAACTTGTAAGCATTGGCCTGTTTGGCTGCTTTGATTATGTCTTCCATGGTAGCCTCATCCCAACCATAGCGAATGTTCTCTGCAATCGTGGTAGCAAACAGCACTGGCTCTTGCTCAACAATACCAATCTGTGAGCGTAGCCACTGGATATTAAGAGAACGAATGTCATGGCCATCCAGAGTAATCTACGGAAAGCAAACAAAGAAAGGACAAGCAAAATAAAATTCAGGGACATTATTCCCTTCAGTTCAGAGACAAAGAAAGACACAATAGAAATAAAGGGCCTATGATACTGTTTTTCTATGCCCGGTGTAAAAAACAGCTTTCATACATGAAAAAATGCAGTGCAGTGGCAGAAGTGTACAATAGTTCTTGTGCCTAGGAGTTGTGCTCTTTTCTTTGTCTCACAAACAAAGCCAGGTGGAAAGTACTCATCAAAATTACTTTCTTTAAAGGACTTATAAATTTGAACATACATAGATGATGTGTGTTTTCCATTAGTAAAACTGAATTAACAGCTCCATAGAGGGCCAGGCAGAAGAATCATCTATCCTCTACCACCTCCCTGCAGACGCTTTTAAAGACAGGTAGTTACTTTCAGGGGCAGGGATTTCTATTTTCTAGCCAGATCTACTCACAAAGCCCCCAAAATATGTCTGTGCACCTCATTTTCTAGTCCTTACCTTTCACCTGTGAAAAACAATACTTCTAGCCAAATGTATTCCTTTGTTTCAGCACTGGGGAGGAAGCTATTGAAGGAGAGGCCTTATTTGTAAAATGCAGACAAGCAAAAGGTTACAAAAGTTTTCCTCTTGACAATGGAAAAAGAAAGGTTGTTGTGAGCAGCACCACTGTATTTTCCATACACTTTCTAGTCCTCAAGACTCCAAAATACCATTAGGTCATATGGTAAAATGTTCCTTCTGAATATTGAAACTTTAGTCTTTTGGCATGAACAAAACAGGAATAAATCATACAACGCACACCCTAACATAACTGAGTTAGGTATAAGTGAGTTTTGCAGACTGTGCTTACAGTAAATTGTTTTTTGTCCCTTACACATTCAAATACAGGTCACCATGTATGTGATTTGTGCCAACTACGAAAACAGAAATAGAATGAGACTTAACAGATGTAGCTCATATTCTTAGCTAAACCGTTATTAAATGGTAATTGCACGTGCTAAATCAGTATTACAGGATAATGATTAAATGTTTAATACTGTGTTTCTCAGAACAGAAAATGCTTTGACACTCAGGAATTATTTTATCTATTGGTACAGTTTTTATTCAGGTTAGCACTGAACTTTTATTTTCTCCTAACAGTTTTTCTCCTTCACATAATTATTTTTGATAATATCATTTATTCAGCATTCCCCTGAGAGGGGATTTTACTCATTTCTTTATTGGATTAAAAAAAAGAACATTCCTTTCCATCTCAAGAAACCAAGTCACTCTTTCAAGTCCCTAAGACTAGAGAAACTCCTGCTAGAACAGGACACTCACCATGCCATCAGTGGGGTCATAGAAACGCTGGATGAGCTGTATTGTTGTACTTTTTCCAGCTCCACTAGCTCCAACAAAAGCTGTTGTCTCCCCTGCTTTAACAACCATATTAAGGTTATCCAAAATCTGGAGAGAAAAAAGAAAAAGAATCCATCCATTCTAATTCTCTCACAGTCATACAGCCAAGCAGGAGGAGGAAATTCATCCTATATTCTTTATCTTAAAATGGTGATTCAAAGCAAATGCACAAAATTTAAAAAAAAAGTATGAAGAAAGAGGAAAAAGAAAACCAAATTTTTTTTACGTTGTTTGAAGAGTTTATAAATGCAGACTGCTATTTTCCATGACAGGCATCAGATTTTGATCTGTGTTTGTTCCTGTTGTTCATCATTAAGAACAAGTCAAGTTAATACCATTGGAGAACTTGGCAATAAATCCCCTTTAAGGAATAATCTATATGAATTATGAATGCCTGCTAAAGCATAAATATTAAGAATGTAAAAGTGAAATTATATAGAATAATCTGATACTTCATATGCTTCTGTGTCTGCCCAATAATACGCTTTCCAAGGACGATTTGTCAATTCAAACAAAGCAGTAGAGAAATAATGGGGTATACAGCCAGTGCTCCTGAACCTTTTCCTTGATTGTAATGGGTCACACGATGCCTCCCCAGGGTAATAGAAGATTGTTATAAAATTTCCTTGCTCGGCTCAGCTTATTACTTTGTGCCTTATTCTTGCACAAGTTGATAAAAGTGCATAACTGATTGCAAGGGTAGCTGTATGCAGACCAACGTGTCTGAAATCTACAAGTTTATGTTCAGCAGCAAGGAATATGTATGGCAATAGATATGTCAGTATGGTAAAACAAAAAGAATGGTAAATAGAAGAACACCATTGATAGAAGAATTATTTACAGTCTACTTTTAAGCAGAGAGTCTAGGCTTGTGGAAAGTAAACTACTGAAAATCTAGAAATTGCTGGCAGGATATATATTTTTTTTTACAGTAAATGTGTTCACAAAAGGGAGATGAATAATTACCTTTACATCAGGTCTGGAGGGATAATGGAATGTTACATTATGAAATTCAATTTCACCTCTTACTTTATCCAGCTTGTAGCCATCTTCTGACATGCAGTCAATGGTCGGTTGCTAGGGTAAAATTTATTGTGTTATTTACTTGCTGTTAAACAGCCAACACTGTCACAGTAGATAAATATTCCCAACGCCATATAAAGCCACGGCACCTCTGTTTGAACAGCAATTGGCTGCATTGAGCCAGCAGCAGGATATGCCCCAGGGCTAGCAGGCAAGGGACATGAAATGAAAGACTAAAATGATGGGAGAGTTGTCACTGGCAGCTAGTACAGGCAAGATGAATGCACCCTTCTTCTCATTTTAGGCTTACTGTATTTACACAGTCTACTATTCAGCTAGGTTTTGCTGGAACAGAATAGCTGCATGAATGAAGCATTTTGACTAAGTTTATTTAGCCAGCTCCTTAGGACTAAAATGGCACTACCTCGCACATATAAACACTCGCTTACACCACTCATAAAACAATTAATTGCTGAAAATCTGCACGCTTCATCATTTTGCATTTCAAGCATCCATCCCTGCATGCCCAGTCCTAGGCAATGGAATTCTGATTTGACGTTTTTCCATGAAGTGTTTTGGGTCTCAGAGACGTTTGGCAAGGCCTTGGGTATTGTGGACTGACAGATATGAGAACTAATAGAAATTTGAAGGATCCCAAATAAATTAAACTTCCTAAGGATAGATTTATAAAGAACTTTATGGAAAAATATTAACCATGGAATACAGAGAATTAATTAAAATTATAATTAAAACTATAACACCACCAATATTTGATAATTGATGCATACATGATTTTTTTTTTTATGTAGCCTGACAGATGGAAGAGAATTTTAATATTGGAAATGTATATGTCCAAACATGTTAAGAACAGCTGAAAGACTGGTTCGTCTTTAGGAATGTAACTTCCTTAAATTCAGATATTCAGCTATGAAAAAGAGTTTCACATCCTGCAAATGGGAACCTCAGTATGACCATATAAGTTTAGTGCCAGAGAAAATCTGTACGAGGGCAGAGCTGAGCTTTTACTATCTAATCACGAATCTACAAATGCAGCAAGCAGATGGATCAAATTTGTCATCCTTTCCCTAGATGGACACAATGTCACATTAGTTTGTCGTTTTTTTTTTTTACCCTAAGGTTATCTGACTCAGCCTTATCTCGAATTTTGTAATTAATCCCTACTGTTGCAAGTCTTTTGCACTTTTTAAATTTTTTCTCTAAAAACCACTTTCCTTATTCATCTCTTTTTCAGTTATCTTAGAGCAAAAGCTTTAGATTATAAAGTGCATTTATAAGGCATATATGTTATCATTATTATAAAACACTGAAGGGTACGAAAAAGTTCACTAGCATTACCACAGCTCCTCTAGCCTTCTTTATATACCCTTATGTGCTCCATAAAAGACAAGCAGCATTTTAATGTGTTTACACACTTTTAAATAGGCACAAGCACAATAAAGCCTGTCAATGACCAGAGATATTAAGTACTGTTAAGTACAGTGTTTTGTCAGTCCCTAAATATATACAGATCCTCATGAAAAAATGCCAGCGGCTCTCGGACTTTCTCATACAACTTTATTTCAAATACATATCTGTACAGAGAATATTGTGATGAACATTTCTGAATGCTGCAAGATCACTGCCTGTACTCATTTGGTCTCATTTTAATGCAGGGTAGCTCTGGAACAGGTGACAGAATCCACCTTTGCCACCTAATGTCAATAGAGCCACAACTTTTGACACCATCTGGAGGCTGAGAGTTTGACTGTAAGGCAACTGATACTGCCTGCCTGTACACTTTCTGTGGGCCAGCACTGATCAGTAACTGTGTGTAAGCAGGTATGGGAGCAAGGAACAGCAGTAGCTGAGGTAAAGCTTCATTATTCAGAAACAGGCTGCTTAAGGAATCTGTTCAACACCCTCTCCGAGCATGTGTGCATGCTGCTAGACCTTTCTATTGCACAGTCAATCTTTCTTTAATTGCTCTCATTTTTCCTCATTTACACTGTGGATAAACAACTACTGCTTGAGGCTTATTTAGTTTTTTTTTCCACTGCACAGTGACACAGCTTAGAAACGTATTACTTACTTTATCTATTGTCTCAAATATGTTTGTTGCAGCCCCACGGCCAGTGGCAAAGGCTTCCAGGCAGGGAGATGCCTGACCAAGATTTAAAGCTCCTACTAAAACACCAAAGAAAACCTGCAGAAGTGGAAAAAAGAAATTAACAAAATCCGACATCATATTTTTATTGTAATTTAGAGCTTAGACAGGCAAATCAAACTACAGTGGCTTAATGAGTTCTTGTGCATCAACTAAGCTGCAGTGATTCACTATATGAGCATAATTAGCTCACAAAAAAAGCAAACAAATGCCTCTTAGAAACAATTTTCGTTATCTTTCACAACTTTGCTTCCAGGTTGAACTAAATCAAGTTATCTCATATTTGCGCTGGCCTAAGAGTGTATGCACTCAGGTATTTACTGAAGTGCTGCTAATGTGTATTTTGAGCCACCTTAATTTGACTGCGTGACTGTGCCTTGAAACAAGGGCTGAAACTGAATGTCAGTGGCAAGTAGGTTCTTTTGCAGATGTCTTTGACCAGTAAGGGTCCAACCACAGGGAAGAGTTACTCACTAGTGACCCTACTCTGAAAGCCCCAGGATGTCTTTTTAGTCTAAGCCTAGGATAACATTACAGAAAATAAGGACCCACTCTTCCAGGAAGGACTGATAGAGGACAAAGGCAGCTAGACAGAGCATCAGATATCAGAGGATACTTCAAGAGTCCAGCCTTGGAGTCTGGCCTTGCAGATCAGAAGTGAGTAAAGTTGGAGCACATCAACCAAAATGCCAAAAGCATTTGTTCAAAAGTTGGTTTCCTAAGAGCTGCTAATGCTTCGTTTTCTTTGTGGGTACTTTTAATGAGGTTCTTAAGTATAAACAGGAACGACCTAAGGACAAAGATGTTGGCAATTCTCATAAGAGACAGAGGCTTCAAAAGAACAGGACACTGGAAGATGGGAAACAACAAAAGGTATAGGCTCATTTATAATACACTGCACACATGCAAATGCATTTGTTACTAGTCTGTTCTTACAACAAGGAACAAGCTGCAATGTATTCTAAGATATAGCTTATTCTTCTCAGTGCTAATATACCAGAGTGTGTTAATCAGAATCAACATTTTTCAGAGTTTACTCTGCTTTAAAATATTCCTCCTTAGCTGTTTGGCTACAAAGGTGGTTTGGTAGAGCAGATTATAAATGCTTGGATAATGTCTTTGGTGGAGGTTTTGACACATTCTTTGCTCTGTTGTGGCTCATCAGTTAGAACATACATCCCGAATATTAGGAGAACTACAGTTTTTTCTAGTTTGGCAACAAACTGAAAATTCTGATAAGAAGCAATCAAGGACTCAGACAGTCTTTTGAATTCAGCACAGACAGTAGCCAGGATAAAAGGAGAAGGTGTATAAGGAAGCACTACTGTTAAGGAAGTAAAATCACACAGGACTCAGCCCTCCGTTGCACCACACTGATGTTTACTGAGAATAAGCCCACGGCTGAAGTGAAAGAATCTACTGTAAAGACTGTCCACTGCAAACATCTACACAGTAATGTATAGATCATGCCTTAAATTCATACTCAGAAAACTGAGTATGAATTTATACAAACTAACTTTCTTGTGTGGATGAGCCCAAAAGCAAGCAGGTTATATGCATGTCAGAATCCATCACAAACATGAGAGGAACAGGTTCTGTAGCTCTGATTAGAAGAAAAAGGGAAGTCACTGCTTAGTGTATCTCGAGGCAGTATGGCTGGTGCACAATATTTTTTTAAGAGACCAGGAAAAGAATATTTAAATGCTTTGTATCTGTAACTCCCCCTAACTCCTGTCCTCCAAACAGACTAGGAATGTATGGTGAAAAACGTGAAGTACAAGAAAGATGACTGGCACCTCTGAGAGAGGAAGGGGGGGATAAGAAAGAACCTTTCCACTGACAGCTACAATTTTTCAGCTACAGGGTAGCTCCCTACTGTTTGCTATTTGTCATTTGGAAGCACTGAACTATAGTTATCAGGTCTACGGCAAGGAAATAGCTCACTTTGTTTTTCACAGCACTACCTTGTATCAACTATTGATGTTGAGAGCAGTTCCAAACAATTTCCTGTGAGGGACATCCTACTTGAACAGAACGACTCAATGTTACAATGTTCTCAGAGTAGATTACCAAGCTCCATTTAGCAGGAAGTTTTGCACTGCAGTCGGCTGGTGGTTGGAAGCTCTCATGTTGTCCAATTGGCAGAGAAGAATCGGAAATAGATATCTGAGTAGAACAGCCGGGACATATCAAGGTTCAGGAAAAATTTACTCTGGGTCTGGACCAGAGCCTGTGATTCGGGCAGTCCTGGCTTAAAGTGAATAACTGATTCAATTATAGATGCTGGTTTTATTGCATTTATGTCATCAGTGTCTAGAATATCTACTGTGCAGAACTGGATGCATAAGAGTGCTGTGCAGGTTATTATGTTTTTTGCTACTAAATACAGGAGCCACAGATATATGTGTCTTGATCAGCATACATATCTACACGTTCCTTTTCATCTGTACGTCTATGTGTGAAATTTGAAATAGAGAATGGTGATTCAAAAGACATGAGACTATTCATGAGAGAGAGGTTAGATTGATAAAACTTTCTTTGGTCAGGTTCCTCTTTACCGCAATGGCTTTATTTTTATCAAAATAGAAGTTCTTCAGAGAAGGCGATACAGCAAGATGCCACATGGTAACCCACGATATGGGAAAGACAGTTTCAGGTCTCTGTCAGATGTGTAGCAGGCTCTCATATGCAAACATTATTCTGATCATAGTAGCCAGCATTTGAAATATTTAAAATAAACACGGATTTTTTTTTTAATCTTATTCAGTTGTGTCATATACTTTCAAACATATATTGAGTGGTGACCTTACCACCGAGCAACCAGATACCAAAACACTGCAGATAAGTGTTCTAGAACTAATGTTTTAAGAAACAGTCCAGAAAAGTTGCATCAAGCTAAAATATGTACCTGTAGAAGAGTGCCAGGTGAATATTCATCCTCTTCAAGGACAAGTTTAGAGCCATACCAAAAGGCTAATGCGTAACACAGGAAAATTACAAACCACATGTAACCGGTGAATAATCCCATTATTATTCCTTTTCGAATTCCCCAGTGCTGAGCAAACACCAGATTCTTATCATATCTGTAGAAAAAAGAGAAAAATAAAAGTGAATGAAATGAACTTGATAGTAAAATTAAAGACCAACAAAATTAGGTGTCTTCAGTGGCTGACTGTGCTGCAGTGAACAGAGGGGCCACATGAGGTTGATACTTCTCAGTCTGAAGCGAGAGACCCCTACTGCTTCTGCTGAAACCAAAAGTGCTTCCAGAGCATGAAATCATTGCATGTTCTAGTGCAAGGAGCACAAGAAATACCATGCTCACTGGAGATACCTGGACAAGGGACTGGCAGTTTTTGCAGGGTGGTACAGGATTTGACAATTTGGCCAAAGCCTCAGAGGAAGTTCTACAACCATGTTATGTTTTAAATGAATTTAAGATAAATTTGTTTAACATCATTAAATCATCATATCTTGCTGTAAAGAGAAAAGCACTGAAAAAACCAACATATAAATTAAGTCTGATAGGTAGAAATATAAAATTGAGCAGCAATCTGCAATCATGGTAACAAATGAAGCAAATAGTTTATATTCAGTTTCCCTGTCCAAGAACACTATTTCATTTTTTTTAAATAATGCAAACATTCCTACTTTACAGTGGGCACAATAAATAGAGGTCTTTGTGGGGGCTATAATACTCTAACTATTTTTTTTAGTTAGCTTGAAAGTACCCAAGGTTTTCAGACATGCAGCAAAGTTTGACAGTAAGTTCCTGCAAGTGGGAATGACTTGAAGATAGTACTTTTGATGTTTTACTTCACTGATTGACTGAATTGTGAAACTGATTTTGCGTAAGTAGTTCTATTTGAAAACTAAACCTCTGCAACATACATGCATATAATTCTCAAAGCTGATAGATGGTCATTGTTTCAGAATTCAGAGACTAATTGCCATGGCTCTGAAGTGTATTCCAGTGTTACATTGCTACAGGAGAACACTATTTCAGAATTTGTCTGATCAAAATTTGTCTCAACAAAATTTGTCTGAACAAACCTTTCGACTTCTTTCTTCTCCCCACCAAAAGCAGCCACTGTTCTGATGGATGAGAGCACTTCATCAGCCACAGCCCCAGCTTTTGCATAAGCCTTTAGTTCTCGGCCTGTCAGTTTTGCCACAGCCTACAAAACCATAAGAAATACTGGTTACACTTGAACTGTAGGTGCAGACAAGGACTGCAGTGAGCAGTGCTGTCACACAGTGCTGCCTGGTCTGCATGAGGTCACCTCCTCTGCTCCTAACTGCACACTGCCCACTCAAAGGCTTGTCATCTAGTGTTAGGGCATATACCTCCGCAGCATGTTCTGCATAACAGTTATCCCCTCTGCCAACAGCTCTGCTCCAAATACCTAGAAAGAGCACCTGACAACAACTGCTTTCCCTCCCTCCCTCCCTCTCTCTGCTGCTAGGTGTGTTTTAGCAGACCACAGATTGAGGATGTGTGCATGGTGGGAGGAAGGGGTAGGTTAAGGAGAAAGAGCAGCCCTTTAGCCACTGTAGCAGAGCCCAGCTTCAGGAGAAGAGGTAATGGTACTGATGGGGGAGGATGGAAATAGATGTTGACCACCATTATGCTTTGTTTCTTGGGCCAATGGCAAACAGGTTCCTACACGGCATCTCAGAGCACACTGGATGCTGAAAGCTTACTTAGGCTCAAAAAATGCTCACATTTGTGGATGAAAATGTCACCATGGACTATTACACACAAAGATGCCGTATTGGATCAGGAGTTACACGTCCCTGGAAATTGTAAAGTGTCATTATTTGCTTTCCCTCTTCACATACTCTACCCTAGGCGTCTATTAGCCACTTTTAGAGACAAGAAACCAGGCTAAATTGATGTTGGGGCTGTTTTCTTTAAGGTTCATAAGGAGGAAACACTTAACTGTGGGTATGTGAAAGAAAAGAGATGGGGACAGAGAAAGAAGAATCAAAATGGGGAAAATGACAAACAAAGGGGAATGAGGTCAGAAAGAAATTGCAAATGAAGTAAAGATGCATTTTGGGGTTGATTTCATTCCCTGCCAGAATGCCGTTCTCCCACTTCACACTGAGTCATTATTCATATCATCTGCTTTGCAGCCAGCACATTGCAAAAGGGGAGCAGGAAGAAACAAAATTTGTCAGAGTTACACTAGAAGTTTGATAGCAAAATGACAGCAAACTGTTCCTGAGGTGGAAGAAGAGAGAGAGCTAGTCAGAGGGCTGAACCCAACCAAAGAGCATGAGAGAGTGTGGAGGAGGAGCATGGAGAGGAGGTGGCAAGGCAGAAGATCCTGTGATTCCTCTCTTCCTCCTGGTTCCTCTGCACAGTCACACGGAGGTACAGGGTGTGGGCAGAGGAGCAGAACAGGAACAACTGGGAGAGGACACAGCAGCTGCCGGGAGCAGGGCGACTTGAGGTGAGTCTGAGCGGTTGTTTTGAACTGTTTTAAAGCTCCAAGACTGGGTCATCTCTAAAAGCCGAGACAGAAAAATTAAGTCCCATGTCTAGTAACCATCTAAACCAGGTGCGGAGTAACAATCAGATGCTGTAGGCCAGGTTCTGATCTCAGCAACTGCAATATCCTTGCACAGGACCTCATAGAAGCTATGCTAACACTCCCATCTTAGAAGCTAGATATACTACTCTGGGAATCAGAATAAGCAAAGCAGGAGTGAAGCTCCCCTCTGACACACACATCAGTGCTTCTGTGACTGGAATCTGCCCCTCTTGACTTTAAAGCGGTGTAACAGCCTCTGCTTTCAGCAATCCTCCTTGCTCTATGGCATGACTTTCCCTGCTCATCATACCTCAATGTGAACCTCTCACAATGCACTTACCAAGCCATAGATAGCTGCTCCAACCCCAATCAGGGGACTGACTGCAATGATAACCAGAGTCAACTTCCATCCACTGACAAATCCCAGTAGGAATCCACACACAAAGGTGGTTAATCGCTGGATGAAGATTGCCACTTGATCAGCAATAGCCTCATTAATTTTGTTAACATCACTAGGAGGGGAAAAAAAAAAAAAAAAGGTCAGCGAGCATATCTATCCTTTTTGCTGCAGGTCTTAGCCACATTTGGGTTTGTTGCTTTTCCTTGGAGAGGGCCCTTCCTCACCCCTTTTCTTTCCACCATTACCCCTTCCAAAGACCTTGGGCTACAGTGAGAAAACCTGGTACCTCTGCAATCTCAGGAGGCACTTACACATAAATACTACAGAGAACATAATGGCTTTTCCTAGGAAAAGATATCCTGCAAGCAGTCTCATTCACTGCTGTGCCTCAGCTGATTCAAAGGAGGAGGCAGACATCACAGCTGGATGCAGCTATTTGATAAAGGAAAAGCAGTGTAGCTGATATGGCATTCCTCCCATCATACAACAGCAATAAGTACAGCCTTGCTGAGGGGGAGTAGGAGGGCTATAACTTTCTCATTCCATGTTCCACCACTTCCAATTCCTCCCCAAACCTTTTCAATCTTGGTCTTTAAATGAGAGGGAGAGTAGGAAAGTAGAGGAGGGCTATGTTATTGCTGGAAGCATTGGGAAAACATGACAGCTGTATCACATGGGGAGAGTGGTGCAGTAGTTAACATCAACCCTATGCAGCTGCACAGTTCACTTGTTTTTGCTTATGCATTGCCAATGCAGAAAAAAAAGTCTTAAAGCAAAATACTTATTATACTTCTGCTGCTTTTGGCTACTATCTCACCCCTGAGATTAGAAGAACTAGGAAGTCCTAGAACAAAAAGGAGCAAGCAGTACTGACATTTAAGTTGCAGATGTTAGCTCACTTATGTATTAAGTAAGATTACAGTCTTCTGTTGAAAATACGAGAGTGCTGAGTTGAACAATATGTTTGTATTTCTTCTTGAGAATGCTTTTTGCATTCAGGAAGCTTTATGTGGGCACAAGACAGCGTTGTTCTAACAATCAGAGACCTGGGTGTTATTAGAGAAATACACGTTCAGTTCATCTTTTTTGTCAGAGAAATTCCTCACAGCCAGTTACACTTGACATTTATTCTTCATAAAAAGAACACCACAGAAAGTCACAGGTACAGCTGGGCAGTAAGTAGAGACAAAAAAATTCCCTTCAAGTACAGAAAAATCTTTTGCAGTCGTCCCTACTATTATGCAGACATGACAGAGAACAGGGAGCCATCTAGAGTTGGCATATTCATCTTGCAGCTGCCTTCAGCCCGTAAACAGGAACCACTAAGCGAAGGAGCAAGCCTTAAACTCCATTTTTCTCAGAGCTAAATGTTTACACAGGACAAGAAGGTTTCTCCATCTACCTTGGGTCCTTTTCTAAAGGTAGGTGCTTGTACCTGCTTTAGTAGAAGATTAAGCAAAGCTCACTCTTTTCTTTTAAAAAGACAACAAGAGCAAAGTGTAATTTTTCTTTCCATTACATGAGAGAGGGTTCAAACCCTTATCTGGAGTCTCAGAGGGGTGTGGCAGCCAAATTAGAGAACCCTCTGAAAGGGTTGGGCACAATAAGAGAATGGAAGGATAGGTCGTGGTGACAAAAACAAACAAAAATCACTGACAGAAAAGGTACAAAAGGGAAACAATTGTAGCTTAAGAGTTACAGCACTCAGTTTGAATATGGGGGAGACCATTAGCCTCGTCCCTGCTCCCAGGTATGTAGCTTTATTTTATACTAGAAAGTGTTTGTCAAAATACCTAGTTATTGGCATTCTGTTGTGTTTGGAAAGAAGTGTAAAAGTGTTCTTTGTAGCATGTTTTTTTCTAGATTACTTACTCAGAAATTCGGGTGTTCAGTTCTCCTACAGATGTGCAGTCAAACCAGCCTATATCCATTCTCATTACCTTCCTGAAATAAGCTTTCCTGATTTTCTGTATCTGACGAGCTGCAGCCATAACCCAAAAGCAGATCTGGGAAGAGCATAATGTGGTTGATAAATTGCAGTAAAAAGTCTTTCTACTCCCAACAAATGGGAAAAAGCAATTTGGCTAAAATTGGAAAAAGCAATTTGGCTATTGGTAAACTTATTATTCAGGTAAAATATATTCTAGCTACACACACAGTAGTTGTTTTATGCCTCTGATCTTTAAATAATTCAACATTTTTTAAAGCCTCTGGATCAAGCATTTGTCTCAGTTTTGACAGACAGAGAGAACTAGCGCTGGTACACAAATGCCATAGGAAAAAAAATTGTCCATGTACAGCTGTAAATAATACAGGGATGGCAACCATCCTACTTCAGCAAAGCTCTCAGCTTTTAGGAAGGAGAATGCCAAGTGCTTTTCGTGACTATAAAAAGCTTCAAAACCAGCAGATTCTAGCAGATTCTGCAGGAATTGTCCAAGCTTGTGGCTCATATCAATCATAAGGTTTGAACTATTGCTACAGAATACATAAGGTGTGATTCTTTTCCAACACCAGTTTTACACAATTTTACACTATTACTCTGTAATATCTCTGTAAGTGAAACACAGAGCTCAACTCAGTTGAGATGCCTACTGGGAATCCGCAGGCCCTTTAGCTATTATTTCAGGAGGGCATATGGCTTCCATAGTAACCACAATGAAGCAAATATTTCTTCTGGTGTGAAAGGAACAGCATGCATTCATCTCACTGGGTAAAACATGTCTGTGTACAAACGTATGCATGCACAAATCCTCAGATTGTCAGAGCTAACATATTTTAGCCAATAGGATTAGAACTGAAAGTGTCTGCTCTGCTCAAATATGCTGTCGACTAAGCAGATAAAGGGAACAAAGTTATTATAAACTTAATTATTTAGTGATTTAAACCTTGAAATCAAAATAGGGAGCCAAATACTGACTTGGAGGTATCCTAACACAAGTACGGCACAACCAATTCCTGCATAGTAACCTGCAAACTTGGTCATTTCTTGTTCAATGTCCAGCAGCCTAAAAAAAAAGAAAAAAAGAAAAGAAAAGAAGAGTTAGCGATACTGTTTTAAGTTTCTCACATATTTCTAATCTGGTGTTTCTTCCAGTTTACAGTCAAGTCAAGTGGCAAGTCAGCTTGTTTTGCTACCAGAGGCACTGTTTCCTAATACTAAGGCTATTTCTAGCAGGGGCTGGTTTGTTTGCTCTCCCTGTGGTACAGCAGTGTGTAGGTGGTAATACCAGGTAATACATTTGCTTGCATCCTGGAGCAGCCCTGCATTGTGCAAGGGCCAGATAAGAAACCCCACTGGACTGCATGCTCAACAGCAGCACACATAAGAAGGTGTTTCAGGGAAGAGCTGCCCAACAAGTTTTCATTATGCGTTGAATTAGGTTATTTTGTACCATTATAAAAACAAATAACACTTGAATTTAAACAGTGCTTTACAGAGTGAAATAAAGGCTGTTGAGGTAAGTTCAAATATTACTTTCTTGCTAATCTGAAATGATCATCTCTTTTAGCTCAAGTAGTAGTATCAAATTACTCTTAATATCAGTGGAGAGCACTGAGTTGCTGGTATTGCACTTAGATTACTCTGAAACAAACATTTTGATTGGTTATTGGATAATCTTTTGGAGTTTTTTTTTAAACATCCAGCAGAAACCAAGCTTTATTGTTTGCCCAGAATTTGGTATACTCACATTTTAAGCCAAAAGGGAAAACTATGTACCTGACCTGATCTCTTGCAAGACACAGTCATGAAAACAACTCAGGTGTCTAACATAAATACCCAGTACCATTTTCAATGCCTTAATGTCTTTTAATTCCTTTAATGCCTGATGGCTAGTTGCTGCTTTAGAGGAACAGAGTTCTGTAGCAAATCCTGTCACATCTGCCAGCCCCTTCTCAGGGGCTGGCTTGGACTGCCTGGATATACTGTGGCACTGGTCACCTACGTTTAAGAATGTGGATCACTTCCTATATGTTCTGAATTTTAGAGACCATTAGACAAGTAAGTTTTAATTGTAATTAAATATCCAATTTACTACCACTCAGATTAGAAAAGTCTCAGAATGATGCACTGCAAACCAAGCCTTAAGGATGGTTACAGGTTCAAATTTGTCTTTGACAGACTTCTATATATGAATGATTCATCTAGATTCCCTTTATTATAACTAATGGAAAGAAACAGGCACTGTTAAAGGGCAGTTTATCAGACCTGCCTTAGACATCGCCCATAAGCTAAGATGAATTGCATTCTAGAAGTGCAAGTTTCTCTCCAATGACTAAAGTTTAGCTAACTTGCTCAGAAGTCATCAGGCACCTGTAGGCACCTAAGTCCTAACCAAAATGTCCAGAAGTCATTATTAGCTAGTGGGTCATCAAAGAAAACATATAAATGATTTCAGATGCATAGAGGATATATGTTATCAGAACAATCACCATCAAAGAATATCCTTGCTGACACCTAAAGCTGTAAGACCAAGACCCAAGCTGGCCTTCTCTCAAAAGAAGCTAGAAAGACATTTCTTTCAGCTAGAAAGACCAAGACCCAAGCTGGCCTTCAGCTCTAAAACAGGGCTCTGTAACAAGAACCATGCCCCTTTTATGCCCTGTGGATAGAAAATGTAAACTTTAAAGGCTGAGCTGGACCTTCTGTAGCAATACATTCTAGACAAGCCATAATAATGCAGTAGAAGAAACAAGCACATCTACTACTTACCCACATCTTATTGTGGTGTTCTTTTCATTCTGATGAATAGTACCATTAATCCACACTATGGTGTTATTTACACATGCCTTGCTTGGGTCTTTAAGCTCTTGCATTTCAATGTCATATTCAATAAATGTGTCTGCCATTGCACCAAACACAAGCAACACGCCTGGCTGGGCTGCTCCATGAAGAATAGCAGAGAAACTACCAACAGCCATCATTAAAATTTCCATAGGTGAAGAAAATCGAAACTAAAGAGACAGGAAAAAAATATGATCTCTCCTGAGAGGCAGTCTTCATGCTGGTTGTATACTGATAAATCATTAACAGGTGGACCAGATAAAAAACAATTCTCCTTAAATGTCATCATTTCTTCAATACAGAAAGAAGACAAATCTCTCTCTCCAATCGAATCTAATTGCACCTGTAATTACAGTCTCAAAAATTATGATGAGCTTCCTTTAAGTATTTGACAGCAGAATCCAATCATGTGAATGAATGTATTATCATGTAATATTAATAGTGCAATATCACTCCACATTATCATCATTCCAGACAGTAGATAAAAGATTAAGAATAGTAATTATAATCTATATATAGTCATCCCTGCAGACTTCCTGTGAGGAGGGAGAGAGGGAGAAGGAAGGAAGGAAAAAGCCTTAGGGCATTATGCAGAGCCTCTGAATAGAGCTAGCCAATTTCTCCGAAGTCTGGGGTGCTGTGGTAGAAAGCCACCTAAATGTCTCAGAGCAAGTTCTCATAGATAATATTCTAAAAAGCACTGGCTGAGCCAGGTAGTTGTGCATTGGCTCTTAATCTAGGAGAAATATATAGAAACATGGCTTAGTATGCAGTAAAAAAAGGACTGAGCTAAGCCCTATTGCCTTACATTTGCCAAGAGCATGCACACATGCAGCTGGTGACTCAGCTGATAGTGATTTAAGTTACCCTGGTCATGAGTGCATGAAGTCTGATTCTCAGGTTGGTCATGTGTAAATGTATAGACCAAATTGTGCATATAGAATATTAATATCAAACGCTATATATTTTGAAATAGGAGTATGAAGAGGAATCTTAGCCTGTTGAAGAACCAGTCCAGGTTCTGTAGGTGCCATAATGTGTCTGATACAAGAAGGGGTCAGAATTTGGAGCACATATGGAAAAGGGACATTGGGACAGAAACAAGATAAATAAATGAAAGGTCTTTCCGAAAAAAAAAAAAAAAAAGAAAAATGTAAACTGTAGTACTATAACTGTTTTGCAAACTTTGCTCATAAGAACTCTAAGAATTCTTTTATAAAAAAAAAGAACACAGAAAATGAACAAATATGTGATATCTTTCAGCACCTCTGATGCAAAAATACTGTGTTTAGCAATTGCACTATAGGAGTTAAACATCTGTTCCAAAAAGGCAATGGAATTCAGACCCCTCTGCTCAACAGACATAGCCCTCAAATTTACAATGTGGAAGAGAGCTTCTCAATTTCTGTAGTTTTAAATCTCTGTACTTGCTTAGCTCTGTGTAGGCTAGTTCACAGGGAAGGAAAGACGTGATTCCTGCTTCAATTACTGTAAGGCAATTCCATTTTGTATTTTGCCACAATTCTCTATCTCCGGGCACATCCACAGTGCCAAGTGTGGACTGATTGTTCTCTCAAGCTAAGATCTGAGACACTTAGCCAGGTAAAGTACAAGCCACATGGATGTAACTGTACTAGCCCAGTACTACAGTCAGGGCCCTACTAGTTTGGCCACATTACAAGCTACTGGCATAAACTACATGCAAAACAGAAATAATAAAACCTCTTTGCCGCATGCTGCTGGGTTGGATATCTTTCTTGGTGGGTCTCCAAGACCCATCAAATATACTACCTAAGGCTAGACATACCACACAGTGTTGTGCTTTTCCAAGTTTCTATAGTTACGAAATCTTATGATACCAACAGAGTAATTACAAGGGACCTAAATTATCTGCCAAAGATCACACAGCAAGTTTTTGGCAGAAATAAGAATGAACCAAGGTCACCCAGATCCATGACGTGCATCTTAACTCTTTTCCCCATATCTACTTGTAGGTTCAATATAACATGTTTAATAGACAATTATGACATAGACATTGATAATTAATTCTCAGCTGACAAAATTATGAATAGTTCTATTAAATTCATATTGCCTTTAATGGCAAGATCTCATGCCAAGTGATTTAATTCCTTATAAATTTGGCTTATTCACAGCTATTCCCCAAAACAACCATATACATATTGTCACTTATTCTTCAAAACCATACAGATATTTATATCCATTGCTTTCATTACCAGCTGAAAGAAGCCAACACGGACAATTTTTTCTTTCTTTTCTGATGACCTTCAAGAACAGAAAACATACAATTATAAACTTGTATTTTAGTATTTATTTTGTTCTATATGCAAAGATAGTATACGGAATTGAACTTAACTCACTTTTCACTTTTCTTTTTTACAGAAGGTTCTTCATATGTATAGAAATTCCTAGCAAAGAAATGATAAGATTTTATATTTATTCCTTTATTCTCTTGGTTAGTTCTCTGAAATTACATTTTATGTGAGACACTTTGCCTAGAATTTTTGAAGAGGCAAGCTGTTTCTTTCAGGTATCTTTGGAATCAGTGATTTTATGGTAATTTTGAAGTTTAGACAGGGACTTGATTGGAGGTTAGGTTAAAACGATCTGAAGGTTTATGCATTGTTTCATAATCAGCTCCTCAAAACATTGTTGCAATAAGGATTCTTTGAGGTCAGTTAGAGAAACACCTATCATCCAAATTTTTGGCTAGTCCTTATTTAAGACAGAGAGGCCCTGTTCCCATTCCCTCTTATACTACCTGTATATCCGTATTCCCATAGCAGCAGTAGAATCTCATCCTACCGCACAGTTTTTCTTTCAGTACTAACATTATCTGCTGCTGTTCTACATGATCAGTTAAACTCTAAATGTCTAGTTGCACCATTATGGATGGCATCCATGCTATAACAAGTATCATCATCTATAATGAATGCATACGGCATTTTAAATTTGGATATTTTCTTTTTTAATTAAACAAATTAATTCAAGTTATATTTGACATGAACTTTTTTCAGAAACCAGGCCCTGGAAAGCCTGAAGCAAGCTTCATATGCGTACTAGTTAGGACCATGTGTGATGTGAAATTCCAACAGAACTTGGGTTTCAAGATATGTCAAAGGACCATGGTAGACTGAAATCTGGGTTAGTGCCCTCTAAGAGAGGCAACCTGGCAAAGACAAAAATTAAGAGATGGTCTTGCTTCCCCATGCCAGGAGTAGCTCTCAATCTGTGTACAGTGTGCCAGAAAGAGCTGGCATGAATTACAGCACCACTAGGATGTCCAGTCTGTTGCAGAGTTGTCCCAAGATCTAGGAAGAGGGAGTCTCTTATCCCCATTCACATCTCAGATCATAGTTGAAGCTCAAGAACTCTAAGTCATTTCAGCTTTTAACTAGCTAGAATTTTATGTTTAAATCTTTATATCTTAATTCAAACTATGTGAGCTAATTGTTTTTATTTTATAGCCTAAAGTTAAGCCTGAAGAGAAAGTAATCAAGATTGATTCAAATTCCTGAAAAACTCATTTCTCAAAATAAAAGCACTGAAGAAAGATACATTTGAATATCAAAAAGATTTTCAGAAGAAAGACTATATTTTGCTGCCATTACTCTGTGTTTTAAATAGCTGCTAGGACTGTTTTGGTCTACCTGTTCCAGTAGTATCAAATTTGGCAGTTTACCTCCTAGAGAATAGCTTCTTATTAAATACCATATAATCTATAAATGTATCAATTTGATCTGATTACATAAACTTTGTTGAATATCCCTAGAAATACTGATTGTTCCATTTCTGTACATGACTTACTCTGCTTTCTTGAAGCTGTTACCTGTTAGGAAAAATAAATGCACAGTGTGGTTAATAATTAGCATTCAAGTACATAATCTTCTGCAGACATATGAAAAATAAACCCTAGAATCCCATTGGACCTGATTGTTTCTAAATTATAAAGCATCTTGTTCTCACTAATACATAGAGTCAGGGGCAAGAACTGACATGAGTCTAAAAATGCCCTGGCAAGTTAATATTGATTTATGCCTGTCTTCTCTTGAAGAAGTAGTCTGAAGTTTTCAATCCCCAGATGACAAAGTGCTTTTCACTAAATACATTATTCAGGACATTTGCCAAAAGTCAAATCATTTTCATTGCAAACTGTTTGCTAGTATTCAGCTAGTTCACTTGGACACCGTCTCGCCAAGGAATAGCCCACTACTGTCTCTGCTGACAGTCCAGGTGTGCTCCTGAAAGGAGGATCTGTAGCTCTTCACAACACTTCCAACAACTTAGAGATGGCAGATCCTGCAGAAGAGAGGCATCTGTGTCACTGGAGAATAAGAACAGACACTGGTGTCTACTCTTGGGATACTCTCTGAAGAACCACAGATTAGAGAAATGGAATTATACTATAAGATACAATTGTGCTGTTTTCCCCAGAACAGGTCTGTATTTAACTTCCTTTCAAGAGATGTCATACCTAAAGTACAGCTTGTGTTGACAGTGGCCCCAAAGAAGAAATGTCATCATAAGTGCTGATGTATAAAATATTTGCCATAAGTCTGTTGATATGACAATGCATAAAGAGCATTCTATATGCGTACATATACGTATATAGCACAGTTTGGATAACCTAAAGGCTTATGCATCTTGCTCAAGCTTACCATGTACTTAGCAGCTCAGCATCAGGTTCAGAACCATGGTATGCTTTTCTACCAGTCACTTTCCTTTCTTCACATCCAGTGACACAATGCTGAGCATGGACAAGTCTGTCTCATGGAGCATACACAGAGGAACTTTGCCTCACAATGCATAGAGGGTACAAAGAAATCACTGCAACCACAAATTTTGCCCCAGTCATTTTCTTACCCAATGGAAGAAGGTTTTTCCCCTGTCTCTAGGGTTTTCACAGAATCACATGGAATCACAGAGCGGTTGAGGTTGGAAGGGACCTCTGGAGATCATCTAAGTCCAACCCCCCTGCCAAGCAGGGTCACCTAGAGCACGTTGCACAGGATAGCATCCAGGCAGGTTTTCAGTATCTACAGTGATAATTTTTGTGTTGCATTTCCCAAGGTAGCAACATTAGAATTAAGCAGTCTGAGTTTGGGACTGAGGGAACAGCTGATTACATCTCCTTTTTGGGGTTAATAAGATAACTTTATTTGGCTTTAGCTAACAAAGGTTTTATTCTGCTCTGTTTCTTACCTAGGGATGGTAAAAAGAAGAGATATTTTCAATAAGGACATATATATATTCCATGAATCCCAGACATTTTCCAGGAAGGTTTTATACTTATAGAATTATTAGTACAAAGAATCATCTGGATTTAGAAAAGAACTGGCTGTGAAGGAAACAGAAACATCTGTTTTCAGTTTGTTGGAGTTTGGCAGCTGGTGACATCTGTAATGTTTTCAAACCATTCCCAGAGGATTCTCCAGGATTTATCAGAAAAGAAAAGGTTTACAGGAAGCTTTATCTGCAGGTTGGTAATGTGAAGTGTTTCACAGAAAAAAAAAAAAAAACCAACAACAAAAAAGAACAAATTGGCTACTAGGAGGAAAATTTTAAAGAGAGAACAAAAGAACCTGGTGAAATAGCATTCTGAGACATACTGATTTAGAGAGCAAAATAAGCATGCTCCAAAGGTGAATAAACCTTAATATATAAATGTGAAGAGGGAAACAAGAGTATAGCAATGCTATTCAAGAGTCCAAGGAACTGAGGTACAGCTGTTGCGGGCCAACAGTTTCTAAGCAGGAGGAAAATTTGTAATCACATTACCTATACTTAAATTGAAGGAAAGAAACAGATGAGTAATAGTTCACACTGTTATAATTGAAAAATTAGAAAAAGAGGACACAGCATGACTTTTATAGTAAAGAAAATAATGTAGGGACAATGAAATAATTTATTAACTGTAAAGAAAAAAGCTATACTAATCTTTGAATGCTCAAACAATTTTGAAAGTAGAATTTAAATATTTTTTTTAAGAAATACAATTTGAAAAAAACACAGAATCGTGGAAAAGCTGCAGAACATGGTTAAGAATTTGAGTTTTTACTGCCGTTGTGAGAACATGATAAAAAGTAAGCCTGAGGAAATCTGACACTTGAATCAAATGAAGAAAAACTGTACTCAAAAGGCTCCAAACTAAAGTTGGCTATTAACTACACCTACTGTAGCAGTGTTCAACTGTTAATCCAGAGAGTGCTAATTCTTAGTAGCATGTACAAAAGATGGTTATTGAAACAAACCTCACTGGAGATTACACGGCAGAAGAGATCACTCAGCAGAATGCCAGAAGCCTTTTAAAGCATTGATGCTTGCTAAAGGTGCTCTAACAGTTCAATAAACTGCTCACTGCATTAAGCAGAAGACACTGCATTTCCAAGGACACTGAGTAAACCAGAGACAACACTTTATAAGCCAAAAGAATCCTAACTGTAAAAATGAGAGTAGGTTTGATCCCGCTAGAAAATCTTTTGCTGAAGTCCTTTAAGGAGTAAAAGCAGCAAGTACATAAGACAAACCAGTAGACAAAAAACAGTCCCCCAGTACAGCTAGATAAATCTGAGCAATGTGGGGGAAGATCTTAGTAAGTGGCTCGAACAGACAACAAGTTTTCTGTCCCAAAAGGAAGTACCCCTTTACCTATTCATTCCCTTTTCTCTTTACCCTTCTCCCCTCTCAACAAATGTTAGAGCCCCAAATGCCCCAAGCATTGAAACTGCCTTCAGTTAGCAGCCTCAGTTAACAGTTTAAAACAAAAAAAATAGAACAAAACAGGGAAGGGGAGTGTGGAGGTCTATATTGCTTCAGCACACAGATAGCTGCTTGTTTCACCAGGATGCAGGGCAGTGTGCTGGGGTAGCAGTATCCTGGGAAGAAAGCAGACTTCCAGAAGATGCTCACATTGGTTTCTATCACAGCCATGGGGCTGAGGTTGCTGCTGCTGTATTGCAGATTTTAAAATCAGCTGCACAATCCAGCATGCCAGCTTTGATTTTATGAACACATTCAAGCTATTAGGAGAATCATTTCCTGCAGTATCATCTTACCAGCTGTTACAATAGATTTGAAGTTCCTAACAAAAACAGGTCCTTGGCTCTGTTGGATAGGATATTATCTAGTCCAGGAGAATAATCCCAGCAAAGTGAAAGGTATTTGATGAGGATGGTTAAAACCAAAGGAATTGTCTGGCTAGCACAGAGTGACAGAAGGTGGGAACATAACACTTTCTACACACAAAGCTCTTGCTCATTTTCTAATGTCAAACCAAAAAGAAAAATCACATGTACCATCTGCTAATGGAACAGCTGCTTTTATATTTGCAGATGTCAGTCAGTCTCTACAAAGATAAACACAATCAAGGCTCTGTCCAAGCCCAGACTGAATACCCCAAAGATGTTCAAACTCTACCATTATGCTCACAGTCCTATAAGACATCCTACTGCAGATAAAGATTAGGAGCAAAACCCAAACTCAAACAGTAAACTATATTAGATTTGAAATCCAGTCTCAGCATCGACCAGCAACTACTAGGTTTTAAAAATAAAGACAGATACCACAAATCATAGCTGCTACACTGTACTGCCATATAGCAGGGACAGAAGCTTGAAGAAGTCTCTCATTAAAAATATCTCATAAGGTCTTGAAAAAGTTTGATTACTGGCTGAAATTTCATGCTGTACATGGTTATGTGAAGAATTCTGCTGCATGCCACAATTTTAACCTACAAAACATAGATGTATGGCTCCCATGGAACTAAAGTTGCTGAGGGTGGACTGCCTTAAACCTGAGTTGTCATCTAGGCAAGGGGGAAAATATTCATCATAACTCAGTCTAGCATGGTTTTTGTTCCGATTTCTTTTTGTTAGTGAAAACAGTTCCAAGAGAGAAGAGCAGTCTCTGAACATGAGTCTGAATACAGCTCCAGTTTTCTCTGAGGTAATATGTCATAAAATATTTCAGATGAAATAAAACTCCATAGTGTTTATCACTATCCAGTTTGACTTCTCTAACAAATCTGATGGAGTAGAAGAAAAAAGAGAATCCAAGACCAAAAAGCATGCTCCTCATCTAGCTGTGTTTTGTTCAGAGCCCATCCGACAACACCTATTCTTGTGCTGAAGCAGGTGAAACTGGGACTGAAGGACATTTTTGTAAATCTCAATAAGGCCTGTGTTTAGTACACAGGCTATTTCATGCATGGCCTGAAGCATTTCATTAGGTTCTGGGAGAAGGTTTTTAACAAAAGCTTAAATAAATCCAGAGTTAGGCCACAGCTGGCAGGGATTTTGAAAATACAGACTTAGATGCTTACTTAGGGAATCTGGTGATATTTGAGTGATGGAATCCTCTTGTGCACCCCTTTCACTCTATGTAGTGTGCAGGTACAGATGTACACTACATTGTATTGCAATTTATCTTCTATTATGTGCTACTGTTTTGCTTTCTTGTGTACTTTACATTTAATATAAAATTTTAACTCCTCTCCCTTTGTCTGCTCTTCTCAAGTCTTACAAAGAAAACTCAAAATATTTAGCAGTTTCTTTTCATTGTTCTCCTCAATTCTTGCTGCATTTGGATTGACAAACTGGAAAAATGCACATTGCAAGGGAAAAATGGAAGAAAAGAGGAAAAGCTCTGATCAGGAAAAGGAATGCAGATCTTTGCAACATCTCAGGAGTATTCTGCCTAATAGAGGTATGATTGCAGATATATGTGTTTATTGAAAGCAGCTCTAGAAACCAAGGAAGACAGAGCTTTTGACTTTTTTTCCACTTGTACACCAAAGTGCTGAATATAAAAACCTAGGTAGACATTGTGAATATGTAGGCTGATAAGTAAAGATTGTCCACGAGAAGGGATTGTTACATATAGCTTTTACAGAAATGTTGTTTTGCAGACAGCATACCTATAAGGCTCACAGAATAACAGCAGGTACCACATGACTGTATATTTATTCCACAGACTGTTTGCTTTGTATTCTGTAGACTATTTGCTCCACTTAGACCACCCACCCTCTATTTTACATGCTTTATAAAATCAGAAGCTGACTGAAGAATAAATTCCTTACATTTACCGTCCAAGTCAAAAGCACCATTATCTTCTCCCAATCTCTTGATGCTGCGCAGAACAACAGGGTCAGACATGATGATTAGTTACTCAAATCAGAAGTCCTGAAGAGAGGGGGTGGAGAAAAAAAAATAGTATCAGCATATGTTAGTCTTTGAACATATAATATTATGTTAAATTCCTGCTTACCTCAGTTTTGCCCTCATTTTGCCCTCATCCCAGGGCAATGCCACTGATTACAGTGCAAGTTGTAACAGAATACAGCCCAGAGACATGCCAGGCACAGTGAAACTAGAATAGAAAAACATCTGAGAAGGGTGTCCATACCACCCCAAAGTGCAAGTCCTTCAAAAGGCTTCAGTACCTCCTACCTTAAATGAGAGCTGCTCTGAAGGGCTTTGCAGCCTACTGCAAACAGCCCTGTCCCCGTTAATGGTCATATTGAAATAAACTACTGCTTTTATACAGATGACATCTGTAGATCATAGCCCAAAGTATTAATATGACAGATCCTGCCTCAGTTGTGAGGGAGCAGTAGGCAGGAGACCTGCTCTGCCTCACCCCAGGCTGGTCAGGCTGCTAGTGGCCAGTAGGACCATAACAGAGGGAACCCTTCTCTTTTTTTATCATCTGCTCCTGAATTTTAAGTGCACATCTCTGGCACGTGCATCATCAGTAAATCAGGCTGGAAAGACCTAAGTCTCTTGGTTAATTCTAAGCATCCAAGGAAAAATTCAATTATTCTTGTGTCATTTTGATGGATGTTTATCAAAGATGCCTGAAGACCTCCAGGAGCAATTACAGTGCTTCGCTATCCTTATTGCTGAATTTTTTTCCTAACGTCTAATCTGAATTTTGCATGTCAGAATTTAAGCCCATTACTTTTTATGCAATCCACCATGGATATGGAAATAATAATTCTCTTCCACTTTGCAGATAGGCTGTAATTATTTGGAGAATACTAGAAAGTCTCCCTCTTCAGATGAATAAAGCAATTCATTTAATTTTCCCTTGTTGGCTGTATTTCCCAAACCTCTGATAAGTCTCACTGGTCTCCTCCAGATTCTAGCACATCTTTCTTGAAGTGATGAGTGCATAACAGCAGTACAGCACCAGTCTTACCAACACTGAGCAAAGGAGAAGGATTATTTCACATTTCACAGATTATATTCCTGTTTATACAACCCAGTGTGACATTCATTTTTTTCACAAAAGCATCATATTGTTGATTCACATTCAGTTTGTAACCCACAAAACCACTCAATTTTTGCAAACAATTTGCTACAGAGCCAGTTGCTTTCCAAACTATATTTTCACAGTTGATTACTCCTGTCTGCTCTTATCAGCTTTTAATAGCACCTTACATTCTTCAGCCCATTCTTCCTGTTTAAGATGATTCTGAATTCTAGTCCTGTTCTTCAGCATATCTGCAGTCTTTCCCATTCTTATGTCATGCTCAAATTTAGTAAGTATATTATCCATTCTGCCATCCGTGTCATTATCAATGTTACTGAATTATACCAGAAGCAAGACAGACCTCTGCAGAACTGCATTCAATATATCCCTTAATTTGGACATTGGTTCATTGATTGCTACTCTATGGATGTAGTTTTTCTTGCCTGAAAGTTTCTGATGAGCACAGTAAATGTGTAAAGCCAAATCACTGCTGTAACAGCAAAAATCTGCCTAGGACTACAATAGTCACTGACAAGGTAAAATCACAGGTTGTTTATTCATCCCCACATACAGTGAAACAATTTACTATCTTAATCATAATTTTTCTGTTCTCTCAAACAGATGGTAAATGGGCCAAACAAGGCTATGTTACTGTTACCTTATGTTACTATGTTACCTTAGTTAAAGTCTCTACCATGTGCACATTCTCAAGTACACTTTCTACTGTTTTATGTAACAGAGAAAGCATGCAACATCCACTTCTGACTAGAAAGGAAAGCATCATATACATTTCACTCTGTTTCACGTGAGATCTGATCTACAGATCGTTAAATTTCACTTCAGCTGAATTTGCATCTGGCATATGGGAGAGGATTTAACAAGGGCTTAATTTCCAGATGAGATCACTCAGTTTATATTGAAATAAATGTAGTTTTCCATAAAGAGCAAGCCTATATTCCTGGTGGTTTAATAACACTTGAGCTTAGGTTTTCACTGAAGAAGAGAGTAACAACTTTCCCCAAGTGGAAAAAAAATATTCACTCACTTCTTCAGTGAAAATACAAAGCTTGGTTTGCTTTCTCCCTCCTGCCTTTTGCAGTGCCTGATTAATTGAAATAGTCTGAAACAGATCTCCAAAACCTATTTGTTAAATCATCCTAAAGTTCCAGAAGTTTCTTGAGGGAAAAAAAAAAAAAAAAGATTCTCAGCCAGCTCAATGTTGGCAGTTTTTAAGTGTCAATTCAGTTGTGAGGCTGAAGCTAGAGATCTGAAAACACAGACTCTTTGCTCCATTTACAAAACATAAGAAGTTTGACAGTGGTAGCACAGACTGGGGAACCTTTCACAGTGAAGTGATTCTAAGGAAAATACAGCTTAAATATGCAACTAGCCTTAAGGCTTACCAGTTTTTTAACCGTAGGTATGTGTTTTTAGGAAGGACATGTTCATGTTTAAAAAAAACATGAATGAAAAAAATTTAAAGGAAGCCATGAGTATGAGAAAAATAAGACTATGATGTTTTTATTTACACATTTTTGTTTCAAATGGTTAAAGCATCAATGACTGAAGTAATAACACCCAGAAGATACAAATTTCAACCATACACTCATGTTTCCTTCTCCAAACAATGGTAATTTTACCAGCAACTTGTCCTTATACATGAAGCCATCATTTGTTTCCAGATCCAGTCCAAACTACTTTGCTTTGTTTAGCACACAAGTAATGGAACTGTATAAAGAAAGTTGACCTAATAGACAAACAGCTGATTTTACACTGAAGTTAGTGTAATTGGAAATGCTACCTGGATTATGAAAATGTATTCTGCTGGAGTAAAGAAATTATGTTCCTTCCTCTTCTGCAGACAAAATGAATCTAAACCTTAAGGGTGGTATTTACATGCACATTCTAGCAGCTTTGAAATACTTCATGAATTCACAGCGATTATATACCCGATTTAAATTAAGTGATATACAAGCATACTACTGATTCTGGCTCCAAGGGAAAAAGCTATGAAGTGGTTAAAAAATAAAGTGCATTCCTGCTTCAGAAAGATAAAGGATAATGTCATACTGTAAATTGATGAAGAAGGCAAAAATGAAGCAAAGCAAAGTCATTCTCTGCCTCATCCTCTTTCAGCTATTTATTATTTGACTTTGTAACCACAACATCTATACAAATTTTTTTAATGGAACACTGTAAAGATCAGTCTGTCCTTTCAATGTTGGCATCATACCGACAAGCCTCACTTCAGTGCTTGTTCTGACACTGCATTTTAACATTATGATGTATTTCACAACTCATTTTTTTAAACCTGAATTTCGATGCAGTTTTAAATAATAGGAAAAGTGTGGAAGAAAAAAAAAAATGATTAAAGACTAGAGTAGGGATTCCTGTTACAAACACCTGCTAGGGCTAAGCTTTCTGGAATTATCTCAATTTCTCAATTTCCAAAAAAAAAAAAAAAAGTGACTGCCCCACATTTCTGAAAGAAAACACTTTTTTTTTTCCTTTATTTTCTGAAGTTCAACACATCAAATACTATCCACATACTATCCTGTCCAGCAGGCATCATTCATTACCCTATATTAATATAGAAGATTAGCGTGCTGTATTAGAATATTAAAATAACCTTCTTTAAGGTCTGAAAGTTTATCTGGGGACCACTTACAACATCTTGAAAACCACAGATGTTGATGTCTCCATTAAGAATGATTTAGATAATAGAAATCAGAGATAACAGAAGATTAGATCATCTCATCTGCCCCTGAATATACAGAATAAAAACAGCAACAGAAAATATATCAGAAACTGCACTGAAGTGAAATTTCATTTTACTCTAGCCAGTTAAGGTATGACTACTAGATTATTGATAAACAAAAATCTTTAAGGAACTCAAAGTCCAGATTTTAAAAAGCAATACTTTGAAAACATTGACAAAGGAACATATGCTATAGAATGAAATAATGTTCAGACCTTCTCCAAAACCCTTTGAATTTTTTTACAAATCAGATCTTTATTCAGATCAGATCTTTATTTAACATGGGGGTGGGAGGGCATTGAAAACTGGCCCTGAAAGCTCTTTGCCTTTTTTTTTTTTTTTAATCTAGGTTGCTCAGATATTAATGACACCATACATGCACGAAAACACCTTGCTTCAAAATATGACTTGCATGTCTTGATCTTCAAATAGTCCCATTCAAAAAAACACTAACTGTGCAGACGAAATTTAGCATTCAACTTACATTATTTTGAAGGAAAAATACAGGTACCTTTCAGTTCAGGAAGTTCCATCAGTTATCTCTGAAACATTAAACACAATAGATTTGTTACTCACCCGTGGCTGTGAAAAAACACGTATTGTAGAACAAATTGCAAGAATTCTGTTCAATTAGTCAGTGAAGCACCCAACCATTTCCCATTATGTTTTCATTATTCTAACCCATTTGGCAGGACTGAATCTTTAAATTGGGCATTGGCTATTTGCACCTGGGTCAATAACCATGCGGTCACACCGGTTACAGTTCATTGACATCTAATGGAGGGTTTAAATTTGACTAATGTAATCTCACAACATAAAGTCAGGCTACTTGGAAAGCAATTATACAAGAAGAGACCAGACAGTTCTCTGAAAAAAAAAGTGCTCACAATGAACGTATGAAAAGAGATTATTATAGCATTATTTTAACATTATTAGTATAGAATTACTTTATTAGCCATGCAATAATTCAGTGTAAACTACCGTCCCTGCAGTAAGCAGCAACATCAGCTGAATAGTATGAAAATTGGTTCGGAGGTTATGTTAAATTTAGATTAAGAACTTGCTCAAAAGCCATGACTTTTAAGTTTTTCCCATTCTTCCTTGAAAAGATTAATATTTTAAAGCAAGGAAACTACTGAGCAGTAGTGAATTCTCACTGGAGATGAGCCCTCTGTGGACTTTTCAATAAGGGACATTTGTGAGGACAATACCATGGCTGCAGCCAATGTCACCTGCAGGGTTTAGAGGGAAATGGCAAACATGGCTTATCAGTTCTCACTACAGAGAGCCTTGGCTGATATGAGAAGACAGAAAAGTGACGCCTTAATCTTAGTGACTGTTGGCTTCCCTCAGTTCTGTGCCCTCAAACTTTCCATGACAGGTCCTCATGTACAAAAGTGCATCAGGATCAAATGTAGCTCACCTGAACTCCGTTCTGCTTGTTTAGCATCATTCCAGTGCACACGGCGACAGCATTACCAGACCCAAACCTGGTGTCATTTTTATAACAAAAAGAAGTCTACATCTCTTCTAATGTACACAGCATAGCTTTGAGAATAACACTATCTGAGATAACACCACAGTGCTAATTATACCTTGTTCCTCACATATTAGAGCCATAGAAAAAAATAGTCACTTGCAGTGCAGGGTATAGGAGTGGGAAGGATGGAAGGAAAATGATATGGTGGAGAAGTCTGTTTTACTTCATTCTCCCATTTCAGCTTCTCCGGAAGCAACATAGCCAAAGGTCAGAAAGTTGCACTGATGTTCCTTTCCAAAGTACTCAAGCAGACATCATGCTCAGAACGCAGTGAAGTCCAGCATTTCCAGCCAAGTCTTGGCTTGACAGAGACAGAATATAATTTTAGCTACACACAAATTACTTCAGTCTTTTCACTTAAAGACTTTGCTCATCTAAGTATTTGGAAAGTGTGCACAGGGCCTGTTTCACGCTGCTAGTGAAGTGGATTAAGGCAGTGATGAATTGGAGCTGACACCCAAGACTACCCCAGTCCTTTTGAAGGGCTCTGCTCCCACCTAAACCTCTACTTCTCTCAACTCAGTCTCACAGAAAGTCCTGAAGATAAATAAATTCTAACCTTACTATATGACTTGGGCCAGAAAAATGAATGTATATTGAAAAATCATCCATCTGTGCATAGCAAGGTGGAGAACATAGAGCACTCAGTTTTGGTCCCACTCCCACAGAGTCACCTTGCCGTTTTACAACTGCTAGTGGAAAAACTGCCAAATCCACCTCATTTCCTCAAGCTTTCTTGCACTTTGTCTCCTTCCGATGTCCTGGGAAGGGACAACTCAGTTTCTATTGCTAGATTCAGCCCTAGAGGCCTTTCAGTGAAAGAACTAGCCACTGAATTAAAACAATAGAGAGCAGGACTTCAGTAAACCCAGGAGACTGAGGACAGATGCTCCCACCCCTGTATTCTGGTAGGGGACACATGCAATATCTCTGAACCAAAATAGATGATAGATACTAGTTATTTCATGCAACATGTGCAATACTGTCAAGACAATTACCCTCAGTCATGGCCTGAGTTGAAGGAAAGCATTTTCCTTACAGCTTGCATCTTTTTAATACTTCTTTGAACAGGAAGAAAAAGATCACAATTCATTGAGCCAAACACAGTAAAATAATTGCTTCTTCCCTGAATTTTAGGACTGTTAATGCCAGTATATTGACAGAGTTTTCCTCTCTTCTCTGGATCTTTTCTAACAGTTCACAGGAACAAGTGAATAAAAATGAATCTTAGTTTTTCCTGGACAGATCATTTTTCAGTAAGAAATGAAAGCCCATGTGCTATTTTGGCAGAGGACTCCTCAACTCCAAGCTGTAGTCTACAACCCATTGATCTTTACTGCAGTATTGAACAGAGCTAGTAGCAGCAATCAAGTAAAAAATGCTTCCAAAGCTTCCTAAAGATAGCCAGAAATTTAGCTCTGTATGCTCACACCTATGGAGGAGCAGGTGGCCACACTTTTCTACCAGGTCAATAGATTCAGTCTGCCACTGCAGGCTGAGGTTCCAGATGATCAGCTTGTTTCAGCGTTTTGCGCTGAAATCTGTATGCAAGTATAGCAGTCTGGACTAGCCTGCTGGACAGAAGGCACTGAGCAGACAGCTCTTACGCTTCATTTATTTATTTTGTAGCCATTCATAGCCAAATTAATTTTTGTAGCTAGCATACAGTGGTCCCAGGGCCAAGGAGCCAAACACTCAATGACTTTCACTTGAGTATAATCCCCATCTTAATTGTGCCACATACATTAATAGCACTTCAGATTGTGAGAACTATAAAGAAGATCTCAGTATCATAGTACACTTCTGCTTCTACATTATGCTTTATCTTCCTGTCCTCTGATCCTTTGAAAAACAAAGCAAACCAATTTGTTGGCAGCTTTATTTCTCCAGGTTGCTGAAGGTATTTTTGTTGTTGTTTTGTTCCACCTACTATCACAATTTTTTCACCTAAATAATATGAAATTGACATAAAGTGAATTCTAAATAAAGCTAGCTACACCTGTTTTCCGGTACCCTGATTTTTAAATAAGGGACATTTGAATTAAAGTAGACACAGTTTGCAGCTTGAATTATTAGGCAGACGACTTCCACATTCGTTCTTGGAGTGTCAGTTGTTACATACTGTTCGTCAAATTCTTCTGAAAAAATTATCACAGTAATAAAGATATTTAGAGATCACAAGTAACAAAATCAGGCTGGAAGAGAACAGCCTTCTCTGGGGCTCTAATCAGGGCAGACTGGAGGAGTGGGAAGCTGCAGGAACAGTCAGTATAAGCACACAGTTGGTCAGATTGGCAGGTACCTGCATGCTGTGTCTTCATTCTTTTCTTGGCACTGCAGCAACTATACAAACATGACTTAGTATTCACTTTGTACAAGGCAAAGTGAATTTTACATGTAACTTACTGTTTTGAGTTTTATGCTATTAAAAAGGAAATTAAGTCAATCCCACGAGGTGCTTATGTACATTACCTCTTTCAACCCAGCACAAGTTTTGAAAAAGTTACTGCCTTTTCCAAATAAGTTCTTTAGCAAGTATTCTACACAAATGAGAAATCTCCTTTTTGCACCTAAGAGAAGAGCAAGACTTCCTCTTGTGATGGCTTGGTTGTATCATTTTAGCCGCAAGCAAAGAGCTGTTTGTTAAGAAGTCACTTTCCTATTTTGCAACCAGACTACACTTCTTCATACAGAAATAGCAAATAGCTGATACTTTCCTTACAATGAAATAAGGAAAGTACCTCTGAGCACAATGGGGATGTTTCTGTGAAGGTGACCTTCTCTTGCTATGGAAAATATGAAGTTCAAGTTGGTGATTGTCAGGACTGGATACCTTTAGGTGGGAGACTAGCACATAGAATGAAACAAACATTTCTTCTCCCATGGTCTGTCTGTTCAGCATCAGTAAGTCATAGTGCATTTATTTCTTGGTCATAGAAATACACTATCCTGAAACTGCAAAACAACATCTAGAACTGTTTCAGAAAGTAGGCCGAGAGGTAGGCAGCGAGGGAATTACCTCCAGTTACTTGCCCTATTTCTATAGTTAGCTTCTCACCATCTGGTTTTGAAACATACTAGAAGCAGGACATGCACTCACTCATCCCCTTGATCTAACCAAAGTTTGGCAGCTGGTATGGATTTTTTCTCCATTCCAAACATTTGTGCAAATAAAATAGCAAAGACAGGGACAACCCTAATAATAATAATAATAATAATGATAATGATAATGATAATAATAATAATAAAACCTGTAAATTTTATCAAAATTAAGTGAATCAATGTGCTAAAATAAAAAAAAAATGCCTTTCATGAAGACCTCTCTGAGAGTGCCTGGCCCCCACCTTGGCATCAAGGCTCCTCAGTTACCTCAGCTATTCTTGTCAGAAGATGGCATCTCCTCATCAGCCCTCCCATCCGGGGCCTCAGCTCTCCCAAATGCTTCTTGAACGCCTTCAGGGCTTCTGACCCAGTGCCTCTTATTACTCTCCCTCCTGGAAACTAGAGAAAAATATAATTTTTCTTGATTAGCCTTTTGGTTTTGTTCTTCTTTGGTTTGCGGCCCCTATACAAAATCAGAAGTAGATCTTTACACTGACAAGTCCAGCCACTGAGGGCAGACACTGCACCTTTCAGTCTCCCTTGCAGGCTGGAGTTGGAAACAGAGCCTGTACAAAGCACTCTGACTGAAAACCTTGCAATTTCAGCACTTTATTAATTGATATAAAGTCCCACCATTGATTAACAACTACAGGGACCAGAAGTTAACCGTCAACCGCACTGCTAATTGTCCAAGTCCCATGTTTGTAGATATGCCTGTTGCTGTGGCAAAAAAAAAAGGGCCTCGATGAGCCTTTTCTTCCACCAGCCTAGCTAAATTGGCTTTTATCTTTATTTACTGACCAGATTACAGATCAGGCCCAAACAACGTTTTCCTTGTGTTAACCTACTCGTTATTTAGTCAACATCTACTCCACAGTTGAAGCGGGATCTGATGAAACACTCCTGCTCTAGCGGCCTCTTGCCCTGGGCTCCCGGTTTGCCGCCGCAGGCCTTCACACAGGAGCTGAGGCGGCTCAAGGCCTCCGGCAGGGCTGAGGCCAAGCAGGCAGGTCTGGCTCAGGCTCCAGGAGCCGGCCTGGCCCTGCTGCTGAGCTGTAACAGCTGAGGAGGGTGCAGACAAGAAAGGTGAAGAGAACGGTAATTTTAATGCTGCCACAGGAGAAGGGAAACCAGCCCCTCTGCTGGGTCTGCTATGCTTGCATACACAGAGAAAAAAGTTTCCTTGTCTTAACAAATCAACTGTGAAACACCACACAGGGAAGGCAGCTGCCTAATTACTTCATCACGCTTTCTTCTATACTGATGTTGCAGAGGAAGTTAAGCAACAAAAACTAGCATCTCTGCATTGCAGCTTTTGCAACACCAGCCAGCACAAAAAGCTGCCATTCCCCAGCATACCTATTTATATAAAGAAGCACCACAAGCAGACACAGTACTTGCAAGAAAAAATAATATTATAAAACTATTAAAATTATGTTAGTAAAATATAAATTAAAATTATATAAAATATATAAATTATTAAAATAATTTAAATTACAAAATAAAAAGCTCATGTGTCAGAGCAGAAAGTACCTGTATGTGCAGAAAATAACAGCAATATTCCTGTTCCTGTTAGGATGCTTAAAAACGTGACAGGTGTTTGCAATTTCCTTTTAAATTAAGTTTTGCCAGAGGAGAATTTGGTCATAGTAAATATAACTTCATTGCATCTTGCCCTGCAGAGATGGATTGTCTGTAAGGTTTATAAAGATCTACACGCTGTTACATCTATTTCGAATTATTATTTAGCCGATTGCATTAGGTATCTCCTGCTTTCCGGGCCATAAGCATTCATGAAGACATGTAACTGAATTGTTTTCTCTGAGCAGAATTTCATCCATCATCAGTTGCTACTTGTAAGTTCACTATTAAGTCAATTGGTGTACAATCCCAGATACACAGGCTCTTCCCAAACATGTTTTGCAGTATTGATGCTGTCCCACCACCTGACGTACTCTCGCAGAATGAAGTGCTCCAGCCTGCGTCCTCCTTCCTATCCTGAGGGACCACACACACTCCAACAGCTTTGCTAGTGGGAATTTATTTCTAGAGAGGCAAAGTGGCAGGACTTGCTACCCTCTTTCTTAAGAGTCTGGCACTGACAGCCGAGGTTTTTAGTAAAATAATGATTTTTGCTGGCTAGCCTTGCTAAAGTATCCATTGTAAAGAGAAGGGTTCTGGGTTCTGCTGATCTTGATCGACCTTTTGGTGTCAGCTGTCCCCAGTCTTACTCTTTATTTTCTTATGAACTGACACTAAGTGCAAACATTTCTGTAGGTTTCCATGCAAAATATTTCATTTTTGCTACTCTTCCCCAGATAGTACTTCTCCCAAATATCTTTGATGGGAGCTGACTGACCTGGCAGCAGTAACCTAATACACATTATGCTACTTAACCTTCTTACAGTAGATCTCAAGTTCTCATTTCTGCTCAAGGAGGGATTTTTTTTGTTGTTTTAGAACAAGGAGGCAACATTTCTTAATTGCACCTGCTTCTCTTAACTGTTGCAGTTAGCCAAATGAAGGAAAAAAAGGAAAAAAAAAACAACTATACCTTAATAACTAGCAACTTTTCTTTTTCATTTCAGAAGAACGTCTCCAGACAGCTTCAGTAAAAATGCTTTTCTACATAATACTCTTTCTCAGCATTGGCTCTCTGTGGTGGCATTGGAAGGCAAGAGAAAGGATGAAGGTTACTAATCTCACTGGCAAATATATATTCATCACTGGATGTGACACAGGATTTGGAAATATGGCAGCAAAGACTTTTGATAAAAAGGGATTCCGTGTTTTTGCCAGCTGCCTGACTGAAACAGGAGCCAAGGAGCTAAAAGCTGTGACCTCTAACCAGCTTCAGACAGTGCTGCTGGATGTGAAAGATTCAGACAATATTAAGAAAGTGGCTGCATGGATCAAAGCTGAAGTTCAGTCAGAAGGTAAATGCGAGGATATCTGCCTTAAAAAAAAAAAAAAAAAGAATTGCAATAGAAAATACCATGCTATGTTCACAGTTTACTGTAACTGACATATGACAAGGGTGTATGGATGTCTTGTACCTTCCAGAAACATGGGAGAAGATCTCACAAGAGGGATGTTTTATACATTTAGTTAGTGACAGCTAAATATTTGGGAACGTTTCCCAAAAATGTCAGGCTTATTGACACATTGTTGTAAGAACAGGAATCCCGTTCCTGGAGCCTTCATCAGAATTGCTTCCACTCGCATGCATTTCTGGGTTAGGGCATGAGTGCTCAGCACCTCCCATGCTGTGTAACCAGGCTAGGAAACAAATTAAAGAAATTCTGCTTAACAAGCATAAAGAATACTTATTTTAAAAATTGAAAACTTTTAATAAATGACTTGTAAGCACTCATTCTAACACAGCAAAAAAATATAATGTTCTAGTGAACTATAGGGAATAAATGTAACTATTTTGAAATATTGCTTACAGGCCATCCGAAAAATAGAAAAATCCTGTACCTTTGACCCAACAAGTTGTGCAAGACAAATCACTGCTCCTGTTACTGATGCTAATTGATTTCAGTTGGAGTAGTATTACAGTAGAGTTTACAAAGGCACAAGATTCTATGGGCTGGATTCTGCTAACTTTGAGCCTTTAATCCGGTCTATTATGATGTGCCATAGTACCAATTATACTTAACGCTAAATTCCAATCTCCATGTTACCTTTCCTCCCATCATAAAATTACTTATAACTTGTTCAAATTGCTTTTATTCAAAACTGTGCTTGGTTTCGAGCAAAAAGTGATTTTTTTTCCCCATGAGAAGCTATGAGTAAGGTCAAATCAGATTTATTGTCCTTTTGGTCTATCACTGACTCTCTGTGAAGTCTCACCCAGTTCAATTAATCTACCACATTAGGCGAAAATTTGCTTCCTAATGCTTTTCTTTTTTTTCCTTGCAGGTCTCTGGGGACTTGTTAATAATGCTGGAATTACGGGGCCATCCGCTCCTACAGACTGGTTGGATATTGAGCACTTTAGAGAACCAATTGAAGTTAATTTAATTGGACTCATAAATGTTACAATAAATATGCTTCCCTTGATAAAACAAGCAAAGGGAAGGATAATAAATGTATCCAGTGTTGGAGGTCGCCTAGCATTCAGTGGTGGAGGCTATTGTCCTTCAAAGTTTGGGGTAGAAGGATTTAATGACAGCTTAAGGTATAACATACTGTTAGCAAAGACCACTCTTTATTTCCTAAGGCTAACAGGCTAACTGTAAACTGGCACGTGCAGAATAGGAGCTGATTTACAAGCCTGGCACTTGATATAAAACTGAAAAATACTAGACACTTTGGGCTAATTCTTTTTAAAAGTGCCTTTTCTCAGCATAGATTATGTCACTTTTGAAGACTAAAATACAAAGTCTGTTGGGCACGTAAGGTGTCCTGAGGTATTACTGTGGTGTGGTTGGTACTCTTGCATACTCATAACTAACTTACGTCAGCATGCACAGAGGCCTTATTGGAGAGGAGGTTTCACTCTAGGGAACTGAGATGTCTCTGCAGTAGAAACCTAATTTTCCTGTTTAAAAGTGCACCTGGAAACTGCCAGCAGCAGCCCATACAGAAAAAAACACATACATGTTATTGCATGATACTAACTTCTGTCTAAGCTTTGTTCTCCAAAGTGTCTTCTCTTAATTATACCAATCATTAGAGAGACCTAGAGAATATAGCAAACTAATCCTGGAGACCACCACGGCTTCTTCATGTAAAACAGCGAGCAATTTGCATGCCTAAACATATAGGGCCATTTTAGATACCAGCAGGTATCCAAGACACTTACACAGGACTGACAGATATAAGACATGGCCAAAAGGATCTGTACCAATCTGGAGCATCAGATGGAGGTCAAGAGGGACTCACTTAAGACACATAAAATGGCTCTAGTTACTTACATTTAGGCAGCCAGACAGTCTTACAGGCAAGTCAGACAACTAATGAGCTACTGCAAGGTGAACTAGGAAGTGAAATACAATATGCCAGCTACTACACAGTCACTTCCTATACATGTTCACACTCTGTGAAGCAGGTAGGATAGTTCATCCCTCTTTCACTTAGGGATAACAGGCTGAAAGTTCAGAACTGTGCTTGCCTCACAGTATTTGTGTGTTGGTGTGCCATGTAAAGACAGAAATAAAAGTGTTAGTACAGAAAAAAATCCCCCAATATTAATCAGAATGTCTAATGAAATTAAATTGTTGCACTGTCTTTGCAGGAGAGATATGAAAGCTTTTGGAGTTAAGGTTTCTTGCATTCAACCTGGACTGTTCAAAACACCATTAACCAATCCAGCAAAGATTCTGAAAGAGAAGGAGGTTATTTGGAATCAGCTTCCCCCCAGCACTAAAAAGCAATATGGAGAGGAGTATTTTCAGAAAGGTGAGGCAATTTCCAGCCATTTGTATCAAAAGAAGCAATTCATTTCTTACTGAGAACGCCTTGCAAAATGGCTTCTAATCTTCTAATCATTCTGACTTTTGGAAAAGACTACATGTGAAAAGTTACTCTTAAAATGCCTCTGCATCACAACATGGCTATCCACACAAAAGACCTGTTCAGTGAAACTTTATTCAAATCTCAGTTAAAGATTAATTATTTGTGTTGGCGTGTAGCTTTTGAGCAAACTCCCTAACAGAAAAACATTTATCTGATGATGTAACCAATGTGCTCGCTGTGTTTTTCTGTCATTATTATTTTTTTATTTAGTAATCAAATAGGAATAAATTCCCTTTGCTTCTGCTTGCCCCACTGGTGATGAAGCCATTCAGGAATTGTATGACAGACACTTGCTGAAGCCTGCTTGAACAGGAGCTGCTTGTCTTTTGATCCTTGGGCTTTCTTGTCCCTCAAGTTTCTTCTTTACAACTGCACTTCACAGCTTTCTGCAAAGCAACTTCCTTACTACAAGAGACTCATTTACAACCACAGAATTTCTGTTTCCCTTTGCCTTTTACACAGGTTTATTCTGAGCTACTGTCATTGCTAGTTACCTGTTCTCATGCAATACAGACCCAATTTTGCCATGACTATTCCACAGTAAAGGGTAACTAGGCTGTTTTTGGAGTAAACAGTATCACAACGTCATTATGGATGGGGTAGTCAGTCCTTAGAAACTGCTATAAATTCTTCTGTAGGGAGAAACAAATACCAGTTCCTTAGAGAAACTGCAGAAATCCGTGTTGAATGAAGAGTTAAAAGTCACTTTTCCTGGCTGTCACTGAATGATCTTTTGTTTGAGTTCTACAGATGCAGCAAAGAAAGAAAAGCTGTCCAAGATCTGTCTTAACAAGGACATTTCCCTGGTTGTTGAGTGCATGGAGCATGCCCTAACAAGCCTCTATCCACGTGCCCACTACATCATTGGGCAAGATGCTAAGTGGTTTTGGACTCCCCTTTCAAGAATGCCAGCAGCTGTACAAGACTTCTTACTCCTGAGAAGCAGAACAAAGCCTGCAGCTTCCCATGCAAAGTAAATCTTTGTCAATATATTCCCCATTGCAGACCAGGCTGATTGCATAAGATCTGTCCTTTATATCAACATGATACAAACTATACCTGAAATGCACCCTCATGCCCTATAAATATAAGAAATATATCTACTTCTCCAATATCTGCTACTATTAATATATAAGTATTTCTTTCATTACTTTATTTCATTTCTGAAGTGTAAACCACAGAGAACAAAGGAACTCTTAAACTTTCAGAAATGGCTGTGACTTCTCAGTTTCTCCACCTTTTGGGTGCTTAGTTTGAGAACCCTTGAAGGTTCCCATTTTCACAAAGATCCACAGGACAAAAGTATCCCATGAAAACAGGGAATGCAACTTTAAGTCCCCACAGCTGGAACAGTTCAGTCATCTCAGGCAGAGGAAGGAATGGAAACAGGGCCTTCCTCTGGGAGAACTGAGCTCTTGCAATATAAACTAGTAAGGACAGCAGAAGGTCTTCTTCCTGATGCTGCTTTCTTCAGCAGAGTAACACCTGTTCACTTTTGAGGCCAAGGAAAGGTGAGTCCTAACCAGAGAGAGAGCAAAATAAAGTGCCTGAACTATTCAGATGGTTGCAGTTCATGCCATGTCCCATTCACGGGACTTTGTAAGGCTTGGGTGAGGCATTTTCCTGGTAAGCATGCTAAATCCTGAGGATCTCTAAAGTCCAGCTCTACCCCTGTGTTGTAAAGGATCTGTCTACAAAAGTAGACAGTGGATCCAGCTACAGGGGCCCAATACCTGCAAAACTGAAGAGCTATGTGTTTTTTTTATTTATTTATTAACTCTGAGCTTGCAAGACTTCAGGTCTGGAAGTTATTTTTTGGCATAAAAATAATAGCCCTGCGTTTTGTGAGGTGCAGACTGGCTCTTCTCTTGTTCAGTTCCTGACACAAGTGCCTGCTACAATCTGGCGCTGCTGGAATTCATCATGACAAAGCAGCCGAGAGGCGCAGAGACCTCACCTCATGCCTGCAGCTGCACATTGCTGAGGAAGTCATTTCCCACTGCCATGGAAACTGGCCAGCAATAAAAAGAAATGTTTTCCCCACCCTGGTGAACTTGCTGTGACATGACCAGGCTAAAGATCAAGTTACCAAGAGGCTACCCAAATATTGTTGGTTTTTAATTTAGTTTCTTTGAAGCATGCAAAACGCTTTTGTTTTTTTACTTTTCTCAGTGCAGCTTATGCTTAGGCATTAGCGTGGTCACTTTGTTTAGATCTCAGTTATCTGAAAAAGTCATTCTTTCCAGAGCAGGTTTGAACTGAATACCTTTGAACTAGCTACTCTCACTGAGGTATTGATGGCATTGCTGTTGTGGGTTTTATTTTAAAAATAGTTTTCTGTCAAGAAAAGTGATAGAAAAACAAGTTCTCTTCATTTAACACATAAGCCGAAGGCTGCCCTATAGCTGTCTGGTGAGCTAGCGGCTTCCCTGTCCCACTCTGCATGAGCTGTTAGCTTTTGAGGTAAGAGCTCCGTCCATCTCTGTCACTGAAATTCTTGGCTCCTGCAGAACAGGCAGCATGAGGCCCTAGTGATGTGAATGGTGTCCTCCGAACTTAGCAGATTGCTCTGGTGCCACCTCACACGGAGTCTCATTCTTTCTCTAGAAGTTAAAGCATTTTTTTCCACCAAGATTACTCAACTGAAAGTGATTAAGGAAAGAAAACAAAGAAAGTATAAAATAGCAGCACTTGCTTCGATCTATATCTTTAGAAATTGAAGTTTGGCTGGCTTATGTCAGCCCCTGTCAGACCACAGGTCTACTATCAGCTGCTGCAAGACCCTAGCACTGCAGTGGTTAAAGAAAAGTTCAAAAAAAATTGGGACAAGGCACACTAGCTGTAAATATATTATTTAAATTAGCAATGCAGGAAAAATATCAGCTGCTCAATGTATTGCTAAGACACTTTTCATCATACGAAGGGCCAGATCCTGGCGGTATGTCCTCTCCTGGAACCAGACACCCCATTTACTCGGATGCCAACAACAAAAGCCAGTGAGTGCTGGAAATTAGAAGATCACAGTGTGCTCTGCTATGGCTATAAAATCCTGTCCTGCTCACAAGACTGTGCAAGTCAGGTGAATATTAAGACACATGTTTTTAGGGAATAGAAGCCTTGCTCAGAAGGCCCCTGACTTACACAAGACCAGAATGTCCTCATGGACTGCACCCACAGGACCCGGTTTCAGTCATCTTGTTAGAGCCAGTACGCAAAGATGCACTTAAAACTTCCATTTGTCCTGCAGGACTAATGCTAGCTTCTTGTTTTTTCACTTCAGAATCTCATTTCCTTCCTCAGTGCTATGCTTCAAGCAGGGTCATTTTTCCACATCCTTTCTAGGAGTCAGGGATTTCATTAAGGAATGGAGTCAATGGGAGATCAACCACTAAAGTGCTGCTTTCTGAAGATGAAAGACTGACTTATGCCAAGCTCTGTAACAGAAAGCTACACACAGAGCTCACATTTTGCACATGTAGTTTCTCCTCCATTACGTTCCCTCACATGATGTGTTCTGAGCAAGTCAGAGGACCCTCTGTGAGAAAGGGAACTTTCTGGAAAAATTCTCCACTTCAATGTTTTCCAAGATGCTAAGCAGGATCTATGCAGCTTTCTTAAAATATTTTCTGCAGTTCGAAAGCAGAATACTGAGCCTAAATCAGCGTAGAGAAACTCCTTTTAAAATTTCCCTCCTATATTTGTGTGGCAGAGGACTGCTGCCTACAACAGCACGAATTCTGGCCTGACACTGCTAGAGAAATGTTTGTCTGCAACAGGCTTTGCCTGCTAGTAGCAGGCTGTTCTGTGGTCATTTCAACCACACAGCAGAGCCTGTCATTTGAATCAGGTCAGACAGGACTAGGCAGAGGAACCAGAGGGGGAAGGAAGAGCTGCCCACCAAGCAGAGGACAAACCATGTCTACAGCTCCTGGCAGGGGTCCCCAGCCAGCCTGGGGCAGGCTGTGATTGCCACAGGCTGGTCATCTGCACAGGGCCAGATCACTTCCAGCTCCATCCTACCACCTTGCCTGGATTCCCCAGTTTTAATTTTCTTCTCATTCTGTTAGTTTCAGGTCAATTTTCACAAAAAGCTTATTCATTCACTCTACCATTGAGAAGGGTCTCTGTACAAGCCCGCTCGCTTCCTGCAGCATCCAGGAGTGGGGACCACGCAGCACTAAGGGGGAGGCATTAAGAGTGGGGGAAAGGAGCTCTGCTTGCATGTTCAGACAAGAGCAGCTGAATCAGAAGTGCCCAGCAGACTCTGGGCCAGGTAGCAAACAAGCTACCCAGCAGCCATATGTTAAGAGTCTTTTTTTTCATGCAAACTGTAGAGCTTTTATTTGTACAGTTGGTAGAATTCAAACTTTTCTTTGAAAAACACTGCTTATTTACTCAGGCAATTTATTTGTTTCAAGTATCATAAAGCTGCCCCCATACTAGAACAAATAATTTTGTCCCTGAGAGTTGTCAAACACAAGCATGTATCTTCCTCAATCTTCGTCCCCAAAACACCAAATCCTACCAATAACAACTCATTCATGTGTAGAGATGGAGATCTGAACCAAGCCCAGTTAAATCAATGGAAAGATTCCTCCTGGTTTCAACACAATGCACAGATCAGTCCTTCCCAGCTGAGTAGGTTAGTTCTCCCTAATGAGTCTTGACTGTAGATGACTATATATAACCAGCAAAGCTTATACAACAAGGGTAGGATAGGCAGGGATGGAGCTTATTATGGAGGATTAATACCAAGTAAGTCCCTAAGATAGAAGCATCACAGCACAAGTCATTATCAACAGCAAGGAGAAGGACTGTGCTTGTCAGCCAACATGAAACCATCACACAGAATTTACAGAGGGTTTTTTCTGAAAACTACCACCATGCAGGTGTTGGTGCACAAGCTTATGAGTTTGTCTCGAACAGTTTTTATGTTCTGACACTGGAAATAACTGGCGAAGGCAACTCGTGAGCACCTGGAGGTACACAGTGAAATTGCAGATGTCTCCCCAGAATGTGAGTACCAGTGCAAGAACAGGACTCATGTCTAACATTACAGTGAGCAGTACCCATTATATGTATCTGCAGAGTGGCTAAGAGAACAAATTAAGCACTTGGTTTTGAGTGCACAGATGAGAGAACATGTGGTCTCTTCCTTTCTAGGAAGGATTTTAATCAATTATTGCTTATCTAAGCACCTACCAGTGCTGAATAAAATGCTAACTCAGTAATGTTCTTCAGAACATCTGGAATCTTTCTCGACTCCTTTATTTTGAATGACTGGTTCAGTCACCTAAGAGTTTACAGGGCTTTATTTTCCCTGTGTTTTTTACCAGTGATGTGATAAAAACCCTGAACTGAAAACAGTACAAGGAAAGACAGTCATGCTGAGAAATCAGCCCTCATTTTCATGGACTGACTTCACCGCTGTGCAAAACACTGAGGAGGAGAGTTTGGATATGTATTTCTTTTAAGATGACAGATTAAGGAAGATCTTAAGCTATCTGCCAACCACTGAACTGAACTATCACACTGTCCTCTTTACAAAGCCAACAAAAAAGCACCCCTTTCCCATGAAACAGAAGTGCAAAGCCCTGCGTGTACAGGAATAGCTCACATAAGAGTAGGAGACGTGATGTGTTTGTGCCTGCTTACTTGTTCAGTTTGTTAATTGAAAACCAGGGGTTTTGTAGCACCAGCAGGGTGACTGATTATTAAAGTTTGTAGTTCGCAGTATCTGGAGAGCTGCTGGGTGACCTGTCAGAGCACTGCCTGACAAATCTAAACCTTCCCCTGAGGGTTACACGAGTGCTGGTTCTGAAGAATGGAGGCCCTACACTTCCCCTTGCCAGCTCTTCCCCAGCGTGCCTGGCAGGCCACACTGCGCCATAGCAGGGCGCTGACTTCTGCAGGTTTTGGATCCGCTGTGGCAGATGAAGGAATCCAAGGTGTATCCAGACCCCAAACCTCACCTGGCCTGCAGTTCTCTGGCACAACTGCCAAAGCACGCTTGCTGTGGAAGTAAAAGAGTAACACCCCCCTTCAGCAGGGTCTATGTGCTTCAGCTTCCTATACTGCAGAGAAGCAAAGTATTTTGCAGTCATCTAAGGATATTGAAGGGTTCTCAGTGTAGTCACACTGCTTTTCTTTAAAATCAATTGCTTTTATAATGGCACTTGTGTGTGCGCAAGAAGCCAAGCTCTATCCCAAGAGTTCTCAATTTGCCAGGCAAATATCAGCATTTTAATGGAAGGTAGAATTTGCCTTTAGCTATTTACTGGCTACACTAGTAATCAGAATTCAATATTTCTGGAAATATATCAAAACTTGAAATATCAAGCTGACATTTTCCCTGGAAACACACTCTTTGCCACTGCAGGCAGCTATTTCAAAATTGATATGCCCCTGGCAGAGAAGTGGCTTTTTAGTGTTCCACAATTATCAAACAAGAACTATTTTGTGCAGCATTGAACATTCACAGAAATAGACAATTTTCTTGGAGGAAAATTTTAACAGAAACTATTTCTGATTCTGACCCCAGACTCCTTTCAGCAGATATGACAACATCTAGCAGAATAAATACTAAAAAAGGGCTCCAGCAGAGAAAAGCCCTCCATGGTGCTCAGCACCGAATGTCCACATGCTGTTGGAGAGGGAGCACTGGATGCTTGTGGAGAATTGGCGGGTTAGGGACTGCAGGCTACGGATGCAGCCCAGGGCTGATGGGGAGGGATGAGCAGCGGAGGCTCCACACACAGCACTGCCCTCTCAGCCACTGCCCCTAGAGCCCCAGGCCTTACAGCTTTTCTGCGCCAATTATTGCTAGTGAAACTCAGGCACTGATGCTACCCAGAGCAGTCCGAGGACTTTCTCATAGAGGAGTCAAGTGTGCAGCCTGGCCAGACTTCTCCACAGAGCCCTGCTGCACACTGAACCTACTTTTCAGTAGCGCAAGCTCACTGCCCACCATTTCCCATTCGTAGCACAGCCAAGGAAGATGTGATTCACAGCTCCTGTTTCCAATTAGATTATTTTTTTTCCCTGATCTCTAATTAGTTTGTTTTATTTTGTATAGGGAAAAAGGTGAATTAAGTCCTAAAATGATACATCACAGGTAGCTGCTTGATTTGTTGGCGTGGGGTTACAAGAGTCTGCTGGTAGCAACTTCTCTCTCTGTATCTAGCTCGGCTCCAATTCCAAATCAGCAGTCGAAGGACATGTCATCGCCTGGCACATCGTTGCAAATGCGCTGGGGGTGTCTATGATCAGATACTGCTACATCCTGTTTTCAGACGTCATTTTACAGCACCGAAGCCTGAATTAGCCTGAGCTCTTTCACACTGTTTTAATGGTGCTTTGTCAGAGCACGCTCTGTAAGTCCTCTCACAAAATAAATGTCACCAACTCAGTGAAACATTACAAAGATGATTCCAAAGTGCACACATTCAGGAGCACTGCAATTCTTGTCAGATTTTACAGGGACATTCACAGCAAAAAAGCCAAGTACCCAGGTGAAGTACCTGAACTAGAGGGCCAATTATGTCAGCCTTGACACACCAGGGAGATGGGCTGCTAAAATAACCAGTGCAGCCCAGAGACCAATCTAACACCCAAAAACTTTAGTGAGAGCCTTCCTGTAGACTGCAGTGGAAGAAGAAGCAAACTCTTATCTGTATATATTTGCTTAACGTTTTCATATCAGAGGGAGTTAACCAGTAGCTCAGAGGTCCATATACATGGCTACAGGGGCATCCAACTATTTCAAATAACATCATTAAGTGGCAATGAATGTTGCCACTGGTCATGTATCAGCTATGTGATTGATGTCATTATTTAATGAGTCCAACATTCATTCACTATCAGGTTCTGAAACTCTGTCCACTCCTACTTCATTAGAGGATGGCGAAATTTAAAATCAAAATAAATCCAAATCACTCCACTAACTCAGTAGGAACAAGAACACCAGAAGGACTCTAGCAACCAGACATAACACACTGAGCTTCCTTTACCATTCATGTCTTAAGGTAGGAAAGATGTCACACAAAAATCAGCCAAATGAATGGTTAATTTCAGACAGCTGTGAGTTACAGAAGAACTTAAAACAAGACCCTTTCCTCTCTGAGTACTTCCAGGATTTAAAAATAATAATCAATTCCTTTGTTTTAATGTATCAATTCATTCTTTGAATACAGTCACATGTCTGTACCTGGACACATATGCAGGCAACTAGAGCCTAAGTGACTGCTCAGCACCTGTAAAAAAGTTTCTCTTTACCAGGATGCAAAATGCTGACAAGCCTTCCCATAAACATGGGCTTTAATGAATTATTTTGGTTTAAGTCTTGCACAAAGCAAAAATACAAAGACAGTAATCAATCATGAAGATTTTCAAATGGCAACAACTATATTCTACACTTATCAAAACTCTCTGTAATAAGTAAACAGTATCCTCCTCACCTGGGTTAGGAAACCTTTTGTTCCCTCAGTGCTTTTTTGAGGGCAGCATCTCCATGCATTTCCCCATTTATTTATGCAAACATAGTTCCCATGTAATATATTCTACTTCACTTTGTACCAGTGTTAAGACAGGGAATGAGGAAGGAGACAGGAGGCTTAGAGACTGTTGCAAAGTCTCTCTTGTCAAAGGAGTGGAGAGCAAATGGCTCATCGTCACACAACACAAATCACAGAACAAATTAGTCAGCAGACCCACCACTACAGCTTAGGCTTTTCTGATTATTCTCAGGCTCACTCTGCTTCCATGCTACAGATTAGAAGAGCAGACTGGGTGGCATCATACAGACAGTCAAAGAGAATTGTCCTTCTTCCCAAAAGAATTCCTGTCTTTCCAGTATTAGCACAAATAATTGCCAGTGTTCACAAAAGAAGAGCCACCACCAGACACTACTGTGAGAACTGATGCAGTCATTCCTTTCAGTCTGAAACATCCTGAGAGGCTGGGGCTGACTAGGAAGATTGTCAAGTAAAACTTGAAAACAGTGGAAAACTGTTGAAAAGGAGGTCAGGAGAAGGTTTTGCCAAGGCATGTATTATTCATGGCTTACAATCACATTGTACCAAAGCTCCTACCCCTGTCTCCTCTAACTTAAGAGCAGGAAGGGTTGCAACCAGAAACAAAGCCCCTTACGGGAACTTGGTCTAAGCAAGTTGGGGGATTGGCAGAGCATGTTTACTTCATTGCACTTCCAGATCACTAACTCACTTGCTAACAGCTCTCACTTTCAGACTCACTGCGCATAGCAATTTTGGCTTCCATACTTTCTCTTGTCATTTACTGGCTCAGAGACAGTTGCAGGGTAAGAAACCTGAGTGGAAAGTATGTTTTCATAACAGGCTGTGACACCAGACTTGGAAATGCACTGGCTAAGTGGCTTGACAAAAGGGAATTCTGTGTCATTGCTGCATGTGTCACAGAAAAAGGAGGCCAAGAGCTACGGTCCTGCTCCTCACTCTCCCTGAAGACAGAGAACCTGGACTTGGCTGACCCCAGCAGCATCACGAGGGCTGTGGTGTTTGCGATGGAGGAAACTGCTGGCAAGGCTAAGTGGCATGGTCAGTTCCCAGAAAAATGATTCAGTATAACCAAACCTGGTCTAGCTAAGAGTTCTGGAGCCTCTCTGCTATCCCCAGAGTTTTTCCTCTTACTGATGAAACACATTCACTCTTCAGTTCTGTCCCTTCTCAGTTCAAAAAGATTCTCTTCAGCAACACTTCTGGGCTTACCCACACTTTAGCCAACAGGGTGCCTAAAAATCTAGTTATTCAAACCAGAACATTCCCTGGTGTATTTTTCAGACTCTTTTTGGTGCAGTTGAAGAATCTCAGCAGGGTAAGGGTGCTAACTAGTACCAGAATGAACTTTCTTGGCAATAAAGCCAGCCCACCCAATTAAAAACAGCTGGTACAGGCCTCCTTCGCCCCTCCTGAAGTAAGCAGAAGAGTGTTTTTGCATGGCTGAATGAGTCTGATTTTTGTAGTGCACACAATAACAATTGCACTGACTGTAACATCTAAATGCTTGCCGTTTCAGCCAGTTTTCTTAGAGTTGTTAGACAGGTAGCTCTTAATACTGCTGTCACACATCTCTGAGCACTTGTCTAGAACAAAGAGAAAGAGTTTGTCCCTGGATACCCATCACTAGAGTTAAAAAACATGGCATAAGTTCTGTTTTTGGCACAGGGTGATAAAAGATCTGCATGGTAAATATATTCATCTGTGACAATACAAGTGTTTCCTTCTCAGTGCCGACAGCTCAGACCAGACACTGTTACGGACAGCCAAAGGGTGTCACAGCACTGCTACTACCAGCTGTACCACAATTATAGCAAATATTCAATAGCATTATTAATTAATTAAGTGGCTAAAACAGCAAAACACAGTATCTTCTACCAGGAGGACTTTCTCCCTTCATCATGCAACATTCAGGACCATCCTCGAATGCAATAAATGAGGGCAAGGACAAAATAATTATTAGAGCTTACCTCCTTAGAGCGGCTGACCCTCCGCAGGCCCCTGCTTCCAGGCTGTGGGAAGTGGCACGCTCCTGGTTTGGTAACCACTGCTAATGTTGTCACCTCCTCCTGAGAAACTCTTCAGAGAGGCTGAGCGCTGAACCTTCGGCCTCTCCTTCCAGGCACAGGCTGTCCTCTTAGAAGCGGCACTATTTATCTAAAGCTCCTCAAGTAATTTATAAAGTAGTAAAGCAGTTATTATCAATACACAGGGTTAAGCTAATATTTTTAGAAGCATTGACTAATTCTGCATGTTTAGTTTAGACCTTTAGACCCCAACCCAGGAAAATCAGTCTTTCCACTTTTACCTAGGCTCTTTGGTTTTCACAAGAAAATAAGTGCACATTAGGAGCCCACATACTTGAGTGGGTAATAAAGCCCAGTATGGTGGCCCATATCTCCAACTGAAATAGTTTTCCTTTAATACTTTACCCATATTCTTTTAGAGTCACTGCCTAAGACCATCAGCAAATTTTGCCAAGTGTACAGAGTAGATCTAGAAACTTACAAGCAGGCTCCAGACAGCTGTATTCATCTCACTGAAGTTTTTGCAGAGCATGTGCTTGGCTCCCAATACTACATACAAAACGCTAAGGTAAGATATTGCCACATACAGAAATAAATTATTTTGTAATCCTCCTAAGGCTTTTTGGCTTGGTGAGCAATGCTGAGGGAACAACACCTGTGGCATCCACTGACTGGCTGAGGATTGATGACTTCCACTCAGTGTTGGACATTAATCTACTAGGATTGATTGAAATCACGCTCAGGCTTCTACCACTTCTGAAAAAAGCTGAGGGAACAGTAGTCAATCTAATGAACGCCAAAGGCCTCATGGCATTTGTAAGGGGTGGCTACAGCCTGTCCAAATGGCGCATGGAAGCTTTCTCTGACATCTTACAGTGAGTAGTTAGAAATATATGCATGAATCCAAGAATGGATTCAAAATGTGCTAAGGAAGCATGACTGTATGCTTGCCTCTTCCATTTTCTCTCTAGAAATCTTGCCTAAAGGGGGAAAGGAAAAGAAAAGGGTGTTGGTCACTTGTTTGGGATTTCAGTCTCCAGTGCTATGAACAGAGCAATCAAGAAACTGCACTGGCAAACATTTGCCTAATCTGTACAAATGGCTAGCAAACAGCTATGCTATGGATCACATGAATCCACTGCACAAGTAAATCAACAGTATAGCCTGGTCAAACACTCTGAGTGTTTGTCCACTTTTCCTGGACAAGTTGTACTTAGTGTTTACATGCTGCTTGGTATATACTAAATTACCAGATACGTGTAAATGAAGCATGAGGACCTTAGACATGTTGCATTTGCTGCATAAGGATTACAAAATTGTACATGCACATATCTCTCACTGGAGCCTGAATTCCTTTTTTAAAATAAATTTAGTAGCATACAATCACGGTAACTATTAGCAGCCTGGTGTTGTGGTTCTGATAGCACTCTCAGATCCCTGAGCTCTTTCAAGCTGCTGAGGTCTGCAAGACCTTTCTGCAGGCTCTTCAGATTCCACAATCAAAGCACAGGGGCATCAGGGGTATCCCATCTGGCAATTCCAGGTGCCTTGGAGAAGACATTTGACTCCACAGCAGGGGTCTGATTCTCAGACACTGCAGTCTTCAATGTCCATCCTTTCCTGCTGGTACTACCCTAAAGGCCCTGAGTTGTCTTTTTATGCTCTTTTTATGCTCAGTGATGGTTTTCTGTACTTCCTCCACTTCTGCAGATGGATTGTCCCTGTCAAATCAGTTCTGAAGACAACCCAAAAATAACCCAATCGCTCTGGCTTCATTTTTCAGCTTTCTGACTGGGGAGTTCATTCCAAGTCTGATATAAACATAAACAGTCACTTTGCACTTGGCCTGCTACTGTCTTATCACGACATTATTACGTTCTCCACCCTAAAGTCTATTAATTCACTAAATATGCCCATGCAGCAACTGGGGAAAATTAGCTTTTGTCTCACCACATGCACTGCTAAATGCATTTGTGCCCTTTCCCCTACTATTGGTCCAAGACCCTCGGTACCATTAAATTTAATGCTAGTATTTTTGCAGAACAGTGGTGAGGAGAAAGCCTTAGATCTTCACATGGTTTCAGTAACAGAGTATTCTTTCCTCCCATTTAACAGAGTTTTATAACTGGTTTATGTCCCTTACACGTTATTTCTCTACACAATAATGATACCAAAAAATACCTACATGAACCTTCTCCAGAATGAGTGCAGGTTAAAACAGCTCTGTATGCTCACAATGTAATTACGAAGGACCTATGCCAAACTACTATTAATCTCCTCTGTTACCAATTTACAACCAATTTATTTTGCTCTAATGTTCCACAGCAATTTGAGCTGGGTGATTTCAAGCAGCAATGGGATTATCAAAGGTACTTCAGAAAATTAAGCTGAGCAGCCTTCACTGAAGCTAGTTGTGTTGCATTGCCATGGGATGCCTGAGGCATGGCTCATGGGCCCAGTCTTCACAAGGTCTAGGAAAGCTGGTTGCAAACAACTATGAATGCTTATATAAAGAAAGCATATGCCCCAAGGTAATATAATAAAAACTAAAGGCTAATGTACACATGGTCCATTTTTTTGCATGCTTTGGAACCCAGATGCCTGGGTCTCTGAAGCTGTCTGACAGGACAGAGAGGCCATTTTCATTCTGAAGTAGTTGCACTGCAACTCAAACTACATAGAGGAAACCATGCTACCAGAAAGCACGCTGACCTTTATTGCACTAACACTTAACCATTTAACCATAGCCATTTCACCATAAATTGCAGAATAAAGTTCAAATACAATTGAAAATTTTTGCTCACTTTTACTTTTTCCCAAGTACTTTAATAATCTGCTTCTGCTGGAAGCTGAAATGCAAGAGTAGTTGAAATGGTCAAAGTTTTAGTTTGATAATACATGGTTCAGATGGAGGTGGCTGTCACATCCTTTGTGCCAGTCCAAAAAAGACCACACAGAAAAGCTGTGAATCTACCTGACACTGCTTTGTTTCTCAGAGTTAATTGCCTCCTGTGCTTTTACAGTGACAGGTACAGCATTATGAAGCTAATTTAAACATCTCATAAAATTATTCTGACATTTGAAGACAAGAATCAAACTCTCAAATATTAATTTATGGGACAGACTTTCAACTTATATGTTTAGTGGTTATACTATTATTGGGTGTTCAAGGATGGTTATTGTGTTTTTTTTCTTCTAGGATAGAGATTCAGCATTTTGGAGTGAAAGTAAGCACTGCTGAGCACAGTTTCTTTAACTCAGGAATAGTTAATTCAGATATGGAGAGAGACCTCTCAACTTTGGAACAGATTGACTCTAGATATCAGGGACTCTTATGGAGAAAAATACTTTTCTGAATGTAAGTAGAAAAAGGACTGTGTGAAGGCTTGGGGGTATCATTAAAGTCTATAAATATCTGAAGGGAAAGTGCAAAGAGGACGGAGCCTGGCTCTTTTCAGTGGTGCCCAGTGACAGGACAAGATAGGACAAACCAGAATGCAGGAAGTTCCATCTGAACATCAGAAAACAGTTTTTCTGTGCGGATGACAGAGCACTGGAACAGGTTGCCCAGAGAGGTTGTGCAGCCTCCCCCCTTGGAGACTTCAAAAGCGGCCTGGACGTGGTCCTGGGCAACCTGCCCTAGGTAGCTCAACTTAAGCAGGGCTTTGAACAAGATGACCTCTGGAGGTCTTTTCTCAGTGATTCTGTGAACATTTGCTGGATTTCAGAAACATTTGTTAGGAACTCAGCGATGACTGTTCTGGACTATGTGTATGGTAGATGAGGCCTGTTCTATTAGTTTCCCCAGCAGACTGGCGAGATGTGATGGCCCACTACCATCCTTAGTTCTGATGTACTTAGACATAGAATGTTTGGGGGGCAGGGGGAGCTAATTGGTATGATCATACATTAAGGTTATGGCTTAATGATAGCTGAAAAGTTCTGCTGCACTTACAGGAGCAAAGATCTGGCTCACAATATGGACCAGTGAGGTTTCCATTTACCTGGTTCTGGGGTATTTTGCAGCACTTGCTGGTCTCTGCTTTGCTGTGGCTATACTGCTCTCAGTATTTGAGCCAGTAGTTTAAAGCTACCCTGATAATACATCTACAGAAGCTGTAGCCAGACCTGTAAATATTAAGAATCCTCTCACAGAGAACACTGCATAAATACCTTCAGGTTTATTTTCTTCTTTGCAGAAAGAAAAGCTCAAAGATCATCAGTGAAAAGACTGTGCAACTCTGATATTTCTAAGGTCATAAAATGCATGGAACATGCCCTGATAGCAAAGTACCCCAGGACACGATACAGAGCTAGATGGGATGCAAAGTTCTTTTGGCTGTTTCTCTCCTATGCCCCAAGCTGTTTATCTGATGTGCTGCTCTGTATGATGTTTCCAACTCCAGCAGCTACTGGGAGTTTAGTCCCTGGAGTTCTAATCAACATTTAGCACTAAACTAGCATCAACTCTATGGAAACAACCGTTAATCCTGTCAAAACCAGTTGTCCTCCTCTTTACCAGTTACTGGACTGCTTCAATTCCCTTCAGAAAACATTTTTTTTCCCCTACTTACCTGGAATTTCTGGGTTTGCAGATAGACTTGTAAACTTACTGTGTTATTTTTTGTGCTCCGAAGTGATACATCTGAAGTATATGCATTCATATAATATTCAGCTACAAAGCTGGTTAATACTACTCACCCAACAAAACATTTGGTGTGTTTTTTTCTTATTTAAAAAAGAATCTGCTTTTCAAGTAGACTTCATCAACATATAGCTTTCTAGTGAATTTGAAATAAAACACCGGTCTTTCAGAACATATATCTTATACATGTACCTCACAGAACGTATTTACTCAGACATTCATCTATTTCATGGGGTTTGGTCATGGTCATATTCAATAGTTGCTAAACTTCCCAAGCTTCTGAACATAAGACATCAAATCAAATAGTAACAAAGCCCAGCTATTGCAACATATTCCAAAAATTACAATTGCAGAATTTGACCACATCTAATCACCCGACTGTTCAACTGTGTAGAGATAAAAACAAAAGCTATTTTATCCAAACAGAGCAATACTTATATTTTACTACTTACATTTCTAATACTTATTTCTAATATTAGTATAGTTTATGGGGGAAATATTAAAATAAATATACGTTTATATTGCTTTTGTCCTCAGTGTGCTTTGTACGTTAAAAGGATAATTATTTCACACATTACATGAAACAGGTCATTAGCGTATGCTACAGCCAATTAGTTTGACCATACAAAGAGTGTGTTCAGAATGGTAAAATGGCAGTTGAAGTTACTGTGCCTCTTGTACCCTGTTTATACCTGTTAAGCTGCTGGGCAGAGGCTGACATGCTGGTGTTCCTGGACATTTGAAAATTGAAGGGGTAAAGGTTTTATTTGCTAAAGATCTGCGTTGGTGATTAATCATTAATGTGCAATTCAATTAAGCTTACAAAAATACCATGTGCAGGTCAGAACACCAAATGTAAGAAAAGAAGTTTCATCACTCTGTGTGTGTGCTGGGGGCAGGGCACGTGTGTGTGTGTTAGTACGTGCAAGAAAGGGACAGAATGTAAAAATGGTTTAGTACTGTTTAAGTATTTCATTGAGGTTCTACTCTCTAGCAAATGGCTTCAAGAAGAAATTTATTTTACTGCATTGCATCATAAGTATCTGCAGGGTTATAGCTCTCTCTGCCTGGCCTGACAGCTGTACAGAAATGTAAATTTTAAAAATTAAATGTTATAATTTATCAGCCCTATACTGGCCAATTACAGATGTGCTGAAAACTCTAAAAATTGGTCTTCTTCCAAACAACAGAATGAGTCCAAAATTCAGCCAGGGATTGGCCATAAGGGAAAAATAAATGAAGTTAGGGAGAGAATCTAAAGCTTCAGTTGAACAAAATATCAAAAAAAAATTACATACTCAGAAGGGTTCATTGTGGTACACCACTGAGTGGAAGAGACCCAGTTAAAGCCTAGGAATCCTCTGCCATCAAGTATATTAAACAATCAAATTTGCATACTACCTATCACCTATCTATACAGTATCCCAAGAATGGTTTTCTTCTACATCTGAGAAGTTAAAATTCTTACAGGGGAAACAAAAATAGCTCTGATACATGGCTGACATATTAGCAGTTTTCTCCAAAACTGGGTCTGAATCTCTCTGTTAGAGAAGACCATTCACAAAAATAATAATGCCTTTTTTTTTTTTCTTTTTGGTGGTATGCAACTGGAGGTAAGTATTGTGGAAATGTTAGCTATCTTCTCTCTTTAAAACACCTTGAGGGATTATGAACTCCTTCCTTAAGGACAGCAACCTGCCTTTAAAAGGAATCCTTTCTTGAAGCTTTTCAGAGATGTGTGTATTATATCCCAGATTCTAAGGAATTTTCTACATTAAAGCAGTCAGATATAAAAGTTTATCAAACTAAAATTTTGATTGCTTAAGTCCATATTACCTTGATAATCAGTCTCGTACAATCAATTATAAGATTTTCTTGCTTCAAGAGCCAGTTTATTTAATATGTGTAATGGGGAAGTTTTCACACAGTGACAAAATGTCAATGATTTTACACCAAGAACTTTACACAGTTGTGTAAAGTGGTAAGCTATTCTTATTTGACTTTATCTAAAGCGAGGTTCTTTTCATCTCAGAGGGCATTGAAGTCTCCAGACTAACAAAAGTACATAGAGCATTGATAAAAAAATGTGGAATAGGGATATGATAAAATAATACATTTATTAAATTTATTCAGCAGCATCATTTTCCAGTTGTCTTTTCTAATCAAAATACATTACAAAATAATTAGAAGCATTCTAATTAGAGATAGTATATATTTTGAGAACTCGGACATAAAACAATCAAATAGCAAAAGTCTCAATGATTGTAATTTAGGAATCTTTAAATTATCTGAGTAGCTAGCCAGGAATGCTGAATAACATGTTCCTGCAGTGGTACTCAAAGTTTCCTCACATAGTTCATCTTGTGGAAACTACCTTGGCTAATTAATAGAAAAACTGGTAAGATATACAGTATATTCTGATATAAGGTTATGGAAATAAGCAGATAACTACAAAGACTGCATTAGTAGAAATTGTTTCCCTTTCTATTAATGTCCACCTCAGGAAATAAATAGTCAATAAAATTAAATTTTCACATTAAAAAAACTGAATCATTTCTTAAATGAAGCAGTGTCTTTTGTATTTTGCTGTTTGGAAATAAGCTGTTGTAGAAATCTAGCTATTTCATTTAATAGTACAAATGACTTCCAGAGACTCCAGCTAAGAACAGAGCTATTCCACTGATGATCAGGAGAGAATCTCATTAAATTACATACTCATGACACTAAAATCTAAATATATCAAATCTTTTAAAGAACACTATTAATGGAATGGTTTTAATGGGAACCTAGAGGAAAAGTATGTCTTATGGATTGAGTGGAAATTATTTTTATCCCAGGCAGTTAAAATATTGTAGGAACAATATTTTGCACAGGTAACTATTCAGCATAATGATGCTGCATTGACTTTTCCATCTTTTGTTTAGATAAACAGAGACATCCATTTCTACATCCAGTAGTAGATAAAATAGGTGGTAAAGATGCCCAGAGCACCAGTAGAAGTCTTAAAAGGTGCTGTTATAAATATATACTCAAAAGATCCCATAGATCGGTAATGCTCCTATATTCACCTTGTTTGTTTGTATTTTTAGTTTAAGCCTTTATATAATGAATTTATCCGTAAAGATGCAACCAATTCCATACAGGTTTCTACTAGCAACATCAACAAACAAGATAATCTTTGAAAAATTTACAAATGTACAATATATTTATAACATTACTTTCAGACAGCTTCAGTGCAAAGATATACATATAGTACATCATGATAATTGTTCATAAAAATAGCAATTGGCATTTGTCAAAAAACAAGGCATAGTTTCAACATACATCTCCAGCCACTGACTAAAAGATGTATATATTTTTATAAAGCATTTGAATGTGAACCTTACTCTTCTGTTTATAAAAAATATATGTGCAAATGGATGTGTCTCATTTTCCCTAAATCAGTTACCTACTTACACAACAGAGTCCTCTTTAACAAGATTGGCGGTGTCTTTATATGTATCCTCTGTCGCAGTATAAGCTAATGTCTGGTCTCTCTTCAGAGTAATCTTAGGAGGCAGTGAAGGAGAGGGAGCAGGGACATTTTCTGTGTCCTGTTGCTGTTCCTTTTCCATCTGAAACAATAATCAGAAAATCCAAGTTTACATTCTAATGTACAAAATATCCAACCTTAACTTTCAGAAATTTTAACTAAATATTCAAATATTTCACTTAAGTATCACAGTATATGTTATTTCTGCAAATCACCACCTGTAACAAAAGTCAAATGCTAATTCCACCTCAGAAGGTACAGCTGAGGAAATACACTACTCCAAACTTACTCTGCACACTGCCACTTCTGTTTTAATGGTTAATGTCAGGAGTAACTTGATTTGTCTATATGCACATACATGAATGTAGACAACATTGGCACCACTACTGTTTGTAAACTGTTACACTTATTAGCTTTGAGGAAGTAAAACCTCTGAACCTCTGGCTTCCTGAATTCTCTCACACTTGTTCAGGCATTAGAAACTCAAATTCTCCACAAAAGTCAGCTAAGTTTTAGTCATGTGACTGTGGGATTGAGGTTCCTAAGTCACTTAGGCCTTCTGGAAATTTGTAACTGTAAGATGAAAAAGGCTGAAATTACTGGCTCAAGTCAGTACAACTCAAAGCCTTCATAATACCCAGCCATGGGAGAACTCCTCCAACACACATAGCATTATGTGGCATAACATTTTAAAAGAACCGTCTCCTTTGACTGCATGGATGGGAAAAATAGGGCTATTACGGAAGCAGGGCTTGCAGTATGCAGAGCTATTGAATTTTTTTGCTATGCTGAATCCAGGACTGAGAGAGCACTAGACATTTTACTCCCACTTGCAGTACAACAGCCTTTCACTTGTGCTGGGACTCCAAGCTATACCAGAATGCCCCTGCAAGTAGAAACCAGCACAAGAGATCCTGGAGCAGGAGGTGGCCACCGTGCTTAGGCTGGGAAAGCTGAGAGGTGGGGAATGCAGCTGTGCTGCCAGAGCTGGCTGCCTGCTGAGCACCTCATTCTGCACAAGACTTGATAATTTTTCTCAAAACCACTTCAGTCCCATCTTGACCTGGGCTGGAATTTCTGTGGTGCTTCACTTAGCAGCAGAATTTACCCATACCCTTTATCCTCTGAAAGCAAGAATAAAGTTCAGCAGTACAATAACTGAAAAATAGCATTATACAATATCAAGCAATACCTCTGCATATATTGGGTTTTCAAAATTAGTGTTTTGTTTCATTTTTCTCTTGAAGAAACTCCACTTTGATTCCTAAAACATAAAAATTATTAGAGCTTTACATATTTTTCTCACAATTTTTCAGCAAAATGACAGCACAGTTGATGGATTTCACTTGCATTGACTGCTAACGCTGTGATTTCAGCTGGATGTTCTCACATTGCCATGCTGTAATTTTAATTAATTGTGCTCCTTTAAATATCTCAAGGCCTGCTCAAGTTTCTACGAGTTCTGGCCACCTTTAGCATGAGAAACAACATGTGCAGGAGAAAAGGTGAGCGGTCTAGAACCCTTTTTCCACAGATGAAAGTGCGAGTCTTGTTTGACTGCTTCAGAGACTCGTCACAAAAAGCATGAGAGGCCACAACTAATATTTAAAATGGTCATTTATACCACAGTACTACAGACAGCTTCTACTTTCTCACTAGTCAACCAGCCTCACTACATTATTCAACAGATGTTTCTAGCAAAGGAAAAATAAATTCATTTTGTTATTATCAAATTATCAAAGTAAACTTTAAATCATACTACGCTTTAGTGTTCCAGGTTACCTCTTTAAATACTGTACCATGTCATTCATATGACTTCTCATTTAGTCTGCGTTGTCCTTTACTATTGATTGTGTTTATCTTCTTGAAAGAGCACCAAGATCTCAAATGAAATGAGATCCATTTACAAAGCATCTTCCCAAAGAATGTACATTTAAAATAAGATAGAAGGTAGGAAGGGAAACAAAACGGTCACATAATGTGTCTACTGTAATCCAACAGACATCAACAGATGGACTAAGCACGGGACCTGACCTTCTTCTCTGCTGGATAATTAGCTATGGTTACTTTAACTGAAGCAGTATGCACAACACTAGGCCAAAAGTGACTAAATTAATTCCTGGAAGCCTATCATTCCAGAACAATAGGTCAAAGAGGAGAAAAACTGTCTTGAAAACAACACAAGAGAAATTACTGAAGGACACGAAACTACAATAGCAGGTTGAAGGAGCTGTCATTTCAGAGCTCATCAGAGGTGCTTTTGAGTGCACAATGTGTGAAGATCAACCTGCAAACACGCTACCATCAGCACAGATTGATTTTAAGACATAAAAATGTATCTTCCATGAATCACAAATAATGTAGATGAGGCAATACTTTCATCTTGACTGTTAAAATGTCCTACAAGAACACAAAGAACAAATGCTCTAAATATCCTTGCTAATAATTTTAAAGATGGATAAAATTACAAATAAATGTGAAAAAAATACTGACAGTACATTCTGACTAAAAGTCTTATTTCAATTTTCAGTACCAAAAAGAACTGGGTTTTCACTGTTATAAACAAATATGTACTTTTTCTGGTCCATTTTCTTTTCATTTTTATAGAAAAAAATATACTGTGCTGCTTCTATCAAGGTATAATTCATGAGGGTTTTAAAAATAATTGTTAAAAGTCCAAAGTAAAATCTTAGTTGTAATCATTTTTGCTGGGGAGCAATGACAATTTACAGCTCTTACGTTACAATTTTCAGGCTACCTGCCTTCAAAATGGAGCATAGCAGATAGGAAAGGAAATCCTCTGTTCCAATCTATCATCTTCAAAATATCTTGGTGAGCCAAGCAGAAAAGGGGGTTTTAATCTCAACAAATCCTTACTGTGTGCCCTGGGCCATTCTGTGCTTGCATTTCTTTCCTTTCAGCTCCTGACCAACTCTTGAAAATCTTTTAAATATGGTCTGGTTAGTTGGACTTGATGCAGATCGTATGCCAGCTCCACTGCGTTATTTAAACAGAATAGAAACTATACTGCAGCTTCCCTAACAATTCAATTCCTCTGATTTGGAGCACAAAGCAAACTAGTCTGGCCTAGAACATTTATATATACTACCTGAGGTGCATCCGTACTATGAGGAGGTTCCTTTGGACTAGCAGATATTACAGAGGCATACACAGGATTTTCAAAATTTTCGTTTTCCTTACCACCAACTGCTGTTACCTGTAGGAGAAGAAGGAAATTCAACTTTCCTCAAACAAGAAAAGGAGGTCATAAGGAAAATGAAAGGTGAAAGACAAGCCTAAGTTTCTCTTACGTGTGTTGGTTGAACAACTGTAACTGCAGTGGCTCCGCTGGTTCCACTGGCTCCACTATCTCTGGTTGCATACATTGGATTTTCAAATGTGACTGGCTGTTTTCCTGACTCTACTGCAAAGTTTTCATTCTACGAAGATAAAACAAACAAACAAACAAACAAACAACAACAAAAAACAGTAACTCCAGCACACTAAACACCTCCATATTCCCAGGAATGACTTAATAGTCCAATTCTTCATTTCAGGGAAAAATCCACGTTTACTTTCACAAAGGGTTAGACAAAATCTAGCATCTATTAAAAGCATAATGTTAGTTTACCATCCATTATTTTACTCTCTGACTTAGCAGCCTGGACCATTAAATGTTCCAGTATTACCCCATTTCCTAGCTGGACAGAAAAAAAAACCAACCAAACAAAAAAAAACAGTTGAATAATTGACTCAAAGTATTTTATGATGAGGAAAGATGACTCCCATAAATGACACTTTCAACACAGAGGAAATACCAAAAGAAGCATAATTCCAAAATAAATATTTCATTTTAGAGGCTTCAAACTGACACACAAATTAACAAGCAGTATTTGAAGTATTAGAGAATGGGATTAATTCACTTTGTCCCAGCAGAGAGTCTGCTATATTTTTTGAGACAAAGCAGAAATGCATCCCCTTAGTTAGAACCTGAGAGTTATGTCAGAAATAAAACGTTTCACATTTTTTAGCAAATCTCATATAAATTAATACTTTGCCATGCACGAACATTGTGTGGATAGCACCTACTTCACACACACAGTGTCAAACACTAAGCTACAATAAAATGCTCACAGCAGGTGGGCAAATGTGCTGACATGAGCATTTTATAAGAAAATACTTAGTGCCACATAGGCATAGCTACCCAGGGCTAGCCAGCCTAATGAAAACAGTACAATATCCTACCCAGGCTCACTTATCCTGCTCCTTGTCACAGACCCATCACAGGAATAGTGGGGAATAACACAAGAATAGTACATCAGCAAGTTCTTTAAACCTGCCTCATTTCTATAAATGGCTGCCTCACAGCATAAACATTCACACTTCGGCAACCTGAGTATACCTCTTTACCATGCAGTTACCCCCTGTTGGCTCCGTCAAATTAGCCTAGCTTGGTTAAGAACAGCAACACTGAAAAATATCCCTCCAATATCCACTTAGGCATATGTGACATTAAAATTTTAGGAGGCACATCCCACAGTTCTTTGCTGCCATAAACTAAACCCTTTGAATTCTTTCCCAGTGAACTACGCTTTTTTTGGTTTTAATCTGAATATATAGGGTGAATTAATGACACTTAAGTAGAACTGACTTGTATCCAGACCTGAATGTTACTAGCAATGTAAAAAAATGCATCAGCTGAACTTCAGTATATGTCAATATTAGGCCAGAAAAATATAAAGTACTGTATTATAAAGTTTTTCCATGCATGAAAAAGACTTCAGACAATATTCAAGCCTAAAGCTATTTTCCCAGTGTTTACTGAAATGTTCACGTGGTTGTTTCATTACAAAAGCTGCTCAGTTTTAACAAACAATGTACTTCTTTGTCTAGAAAAAGGTCATATGCACATATTATGAGCTTGTCTTCACTAGTTCTTTCACTTCATATTAATTTATTTTCAGTTTATTTTAAGTTTGAAATTTATCTTTAAAAGTTGAGGGAGTTTCCAGTGAATACTTCGAAGCAAGTGCTTATTATTCAAACATACTTGAAATTTATTTTCTGGAAGTAAACATCTTTTGAGCATTGTACTTACTGTGGTAAACTGGGGAATATTTTTTTCCATAGAAAAACTATACAGCATAGGAAACACAAAGATGTGCTATTTTTCAGATGTGTATAACAAAGCATGGATGAAATAGAGTTACATTTGATAATGTCCCCAGAATTATTAAACCTGATTTGCTTAAACTTGCTAAAATAAGAAACTGTCCAAGTTTATAATTTGCTGTGCTAAGTAGTATATACTGTGGTTAAGCCTGAGTTTTACCTCTGAATTTTCGAACATATACAATCTGAATTTGAAAACTACACATTTCAACCAGTTCTACAGAACACAAAGACCCTCAAGAAATTCCTTGTTGCAATATTTTTATTTGCCTAATTCATTCCCTGTATATTATCAGAATATGCTGAAATAGTAAAGTGGGTAATTGACTTAATTTCTACGATATAAATCTTGAGAAAAGACAGTCACATTATTTTAGAACAGTTGCATTTGTCCTTGCTTTCAATTTACAAAAATCTATTTCAGGACATTATCTAGCAATGTTCATTCCTTTTTCTAGAACACATTTATCATCTCACTATGTTTTTTACATAAAAGACTTCCCTCTATGAGCTAAAAATGACATTAGAAAAACACAGCTCAAAAAAATATATATTTCAGAATTAAACCTTACCATCTGCATTGCTCTGTCTATAGCAGAATCTCCTCCAAAACCAGAGACTCCTATGTCCATGCTCACATCTGCTCCAGATCGGAAAGTTACCCCATTGTCGTTTTCAGTAGATTTTACAAGACTGCTTAAACTGCAAAAAAAAAAAAAAGAACAGATTATACAGAAAGGAAGTTTATAAAACAGTTTCTTCTAGTTGTCCTTCTAACCATAGTTATCACTTGGAACTACTGCTGGCTATAAGCAAGCTAATGAGTGCAGCAGAAGCTATATTCCTGCATTAGTCCAGCAGTTCTTCTAACCTGTTACCCCACTCAGAATGATTACCAATATCTTTATATGTGCCCATGCAGACATCAAATAGGCTCAAGAAATTACAATTCCCCAAAATCTAACTACATTTTGACTACTCTTACTTCAATGTTGATTTACAGACAAATGTATAAATTCACTCAGAGGTTCAAATTCATTGAAACTGATAAAAAATGAAGCTGCAATGGCATACACAGTTGTGGATATAATTCCAACAACACATATACTAAAAATTTTTATGCATGTAAATCATGAAGATACCTACAGGACACCATTTTCATATATGCAAATGTTCAATCTGCATACAGGTTTACACTGACCACAAGTACACATTAGGTTTGCATGAGAAATACCAGTAATGGGCTAAAAGGAACACCGTCAGGTTCAAAATAATAGGAACAGTGAAAGGTAGCAGTGAGTAGCCAAACAGCGGACCTTCTACACAGAACTCTGAGCGTGCAACTCCCCCAAACCATGCAACTAACACATCCGCTGCAGGGTTAACCTTTGAGTTCCTTTTGCCAAATTTGCCTAAACTGAAGGAAGACAGCAGCATTGAAATAGCATTTCCATTTGTGTGTCCTCATTGGAGGTGGCTTGTGCTAAAACTCTTGGCTACAGCTGGTGCTGTGCATGTACGCTTTATCAGCTGCTCCCCTAAGCACCAGCTGATTCAATTTTAAAAAACTTAAGTCTAGGATCCTCATACATGGAGAAGTCGTATGTTAAGGGTAACAGCTAATCTATAGCCTTAGTTAACTCTGCAGTAAATGTATGAGAGAGACGTAACAATGGCAGTGCTACGGCATTTTTGTGGGAGAAATGAAAACTGTGAATTAAGCCCCACAGACAAAAAACTGAACTCTCCATTACACATGGCCTCACTTATATGAGAAGTACAGTTAACAGTAAATTTTGAGTCAGTGCATTACAATTTCTACTTGTTCACAGTCTGATGATGCAGAAAAATTCCTTTTGGCAAAGCAGGAAGCAGGGAATTTCAGTGAGCAGATTAAAGTTCTCTTACAAACTCTTTGTCCTGTAGGGTTGATTCGCATGAAGATTTTGCCCCAATTTAACTACATCAATCCATAAATACATTTAATTTGTTCAGTGTAGTCATCCAGTGACGAAGCAGTTATAACTACTTCCATATTCCTGATTAGAGTAATTTAATTGCACTGGTTTAAAAGTTACTGCTGAGAAATCAGTGCAAAGACTGTGAAGATGTAGCTTTATGCCTTTAAAAACACATGATTGGCTTAAAGCTAAATAAAAATTTTAAACATCACATTGTGACATCTTTTTTAAAAAAAAAATTTTGAAACCACTAGAAATCATTTTATTTCATCTTCCTTTGATTTAAAACCTCAAATATTTTTAAATTATATTTCACAAAGCTGGTTTTCACTGTACTTTATGACTGTTAGGAGTGCAGGAACCTACAAAAAGCCCAGATTTCTCAGGCACTGAACCAAAGGTTCACTACAATTGCCCCATGTATTTTTAAACAGATGAATGCAGTGTTGTAGAAGAGCTGAGCCCCCTACGTTAAAAAGATCTCTTTGCTAGACTTGTCTTCTAACACAATTTTAAAACAATTAAAATATATGTAACTATAGTCTTTTGTATCCTTTTGAACTGAATATCCAGTTCCAGATCAGGTAAACAGTCTTCTATATTGCTCATTATTTAAAGGATAATTTGGAATGTGAAAGAGTTTGACAAAGGTCAGCTATGTTATTGCTCGGAATCAAACATCCATTGAAATTGCTGCAACACTGCACTTCCCATATTCCAACAGAACAGGCACATGGCAAACAAACTGGGTTTTTCAGAAATATTTAGGTGCAAACTTATTTTCAGTGCTCAGCTATTCCAGCTATGTAGCCTTTGAAACATACCTTGGTAGTTTGGGAAGCGCTGGTAAAATGGAGCCTGTTCGTCTGTAGTTAAAAAAGCCTCCAACCGCTAACACTCCAATTATAATGATAAGTATGACCGTCAACAGCACTGCTACTGCTGCTATCAAAGAGAGAAGAATAAGCAAACATTCAAGCAAACATAGTTGAGTGTAAAAAAGAGCCCCCAGAATTATAAGCTTGTCCTTCCACAGGTATGATAGTGAGTTATTACACATCCCTTAGCTCTAAATATCAAGTGTAATATATACTTGAAGCTTACTTGTTCCGGGAGGCACTCCCTTTGACAATCCTATTTCACAATAACTCCCAGTGTAGCCGTAAGAACACCTGTGAATATAAGTGGAACAGCTGAATGACTGACTTTTATTAAGTCTAGGATCTCAGTTTTATTATTATATTCTGTAATATTTATCCACATGCCATAAATTTTAACTCTGTGCTTAATAATGATATGTTTTGCTGACTGTAAAGATAATACGTCATCTGCTATCTGTTAAGAATTAAAAGTGGAAATAAAAAGTGCTGAGTCAGAAAGCTAGAGTCACTGAAGTCAAAAGATTTGGTTTCAGTGGAGCATCGGTAGCACCTAGTGGCTGTTCCTAGCTACATTTACTGAGCATTACCTCTTCTCCATTGTTAAATTTTTTTGGCATAGCCTTTCAACTAAAATCTTCATTCGGGTTTGCCTTTCTGATTTTTTTTTCCAAACAGATGCATTTTACATCACTTATCTGCTGATATTTTTTATGCTTCTATGTGTTTTTCTGTTATTATTACAGACATACTGTTGCCAAAGTATGGAATCCTCTGAAGCATTTCCAATACATTTCAAAGCCTTGAATTGTTCTGTGTGGCTAAATCAGCATAATCTGACCCAGGACTACCCTAACAACATACTGACTTACTTGCATTTCGGAAGACCACTTTCATCTATGTAGCACGTTCCTCCATACATGCACCTGCATGCTGGTGGCATTGTGGGAGGGGATTCAATAGCTGCAAAAATTGAAAGCCACATATGTGTTATCAGGACATCTTCAGCAAAATAAGTATCATAGAGCATTTTATTTATCTCCACAGAACTCATGCATACAAATTTACAGACTGCCTTTCAGTAGCTTTCTTTTAAAAGTACTTGTCTGCTGCTATTATATTTATTTTTCTGCCAAATTAACTTATTTTAATTGAAGTAAGACCTGTTCTCAGAAAATAATGGCTTATTCAGTAAAAGTAGGCAGAAGCCACTCAAAAGGTATACGTGCCATCACTTTCTTTTGCCTGTGCAATGCAGCCCACCACCACCCTTCAAAGCTCTCTATTCAGAAAGCAGCTTCACCTCCTTCGGCCAAACTCTTTAATCCAAGCAGCTGGAAGTTATACAGAGAGGGCTAGCAAGCTGTGATGCATTTACTTATGCAGAAAAACAGTGGATGAAAGTGCATTCACAGCAATAAACAGCAAATAGGAAATGCAATCAACAGTGTTATTGATCCTAATTTAAAAGTGTATTGTACACGTCCATTTGCTATCACATCAGCTTACTAGCTCCTCCCTCTGCAGCTCACACCTTGTGGCAATAGGAAACAGCATCATCAATTATTAAGAAAATATAAGTCAGAGGTAAGGCTGTATAAAAAATTATGAAATTTTCTCTTATAATGCAGAAAGAAGATAATTCAGAGAAGATTAACCATAGAAAAGATGCCAGACATAAAGCTATAAAACTTAATGTGTTAGAGAGATGTTGCAAGGACACATACAAGGACATTTTCGCTACCATCCGCATCACTGTAAGCTGAGAGTGCTTAAGAAATAGAAATCTTGCAGTGGTGTGCTTTCTTCTCAGGAAAGGCTGAGCAATTCTATATTCTTGGTGCTCCTGGGAGCCCTGTGAGGGCTCCGCTGCAATGCAACAACCAAGCACTAACTTCTAGTGCTTAGAAGGTTGTCCAGTATACGATAATTATCCATAAGTTATCTCTGTTGAAACTGTGAGTCCTGTAAGCTTTGTTTCAGGTTTTTATTCTATTATACTGATCACACAATAGCTTGCACAGAATTGTAAACATAAGTCATATTTTGTTCAACCATAGTTTGTCAGAAGATCTTTAGTTCTGAAATCCATGCATTTGGAAAGTGAAAATTATGTTTTGGAATTTTAAAAAAAAAATCAGAAACTGTGACCAATTTTGCCACAGGGCTTGGGCTGTTCTGCGTGGTATTTCTGTATCCATTTTACAAATGACACACAATGAGATTATATGAAGTGCACAAACTGATCACAAAACAGGGATAGCTGAGAATAAAAGCCAGATGTCCTGACTTAAAAACATCTACTATATCAGCCAGATCATCCCTCCACATTTCTAATTCAGTATTGCATTTGCATTCTTAAAGCAAAACTTCCTTTGCTTTCATTTCCAGTTTCACAAATTATTTTACCTGCATCACACTCTGTGCTGCTGCCTTCTACAAACCGAGTCCCCTGAGGACAAGCACAGGTGTATCCCCGTGGTCTTAGCAAGCAGAGATGGCTGCAGACATCTTTACAAGGATTAGGCACTGAAAAAAAAGTGTGGTAGAGGCAGTCGAAAAAGCAATGCAGCATATTCCTGAGATATGGCAGGGGGATTCCATAGTCAGAAGTGTACCTCATCAATATCACACACCAAAAGCCTATACAAGTCTAGACCCATTTTTTAAAATAACATTTCTATCAAAGGCTTTTGTCTGCCTTTTCTAACATTCTTCCTAAGTGAGAGACCATGGCTGTTGGAAGCCAGAGTAGCACCAGGAAGTGAAGAAATGCAACATCTCTGAGCAACAGGGAGTGTTCTGATTCTGAAAGCTAAAACATTTTTGAAGAGGGGATATGCTGGATGTTCCTCTGGACATCCCCCTTGTGATTACTGCAGACATGTCATAGTTGAAATATCCCCTTCAGGGGAAGCAATAAATGGCCAGCACTTTGTATATTACCAGGATGAACTCATATTGTGACTGCCACCTCTATGACAGTTCCAAGATGGAGGGTAAGAAGGGAAAGGACATGGCCATGACCCATTACTAAGAGACTCTGAAGAGCAGTGTGTGGTAATCCGTTGCTGATTTCATTTTGGGGATGTAGAAAATACTTGCCAGACTCACTTTTTTTTCAGATTTTCAAAAATACATATTATCACATGCTGATAAACGCATTATCAGAAGATTACTAAGCTCTTTGAAAACATCGGTACCAACTTCGATCTCAAAGCAATGAATGGCTCATCCAGGATCCTGATTACCCACCTGACTGATTGTATCTATGCTGGTGATAGATGCGCACTTGAGTAAGCCATGGATTTACAGTCAGCACTTTCACTTTTTCTCCACTTCCAAATTTGTCTTTTTTCCAGACTTCTCCTCGTTCTTTAGCTATCCAATATAAATGGCCTTCAAAGACATCAAGACTGTATGGACTGCCTACTTCTCAAAGGAACCAAACAATAGACCGTCAGCAAGCAAATCTCTAGCAGGAGCAATACAACTGCTATTCTTCAGCTAAATATATCATCTAATCTTTCATTTCAAGACATTTATAGCTGTAGATATATATCATCACATGACTGACCACTTCATGCCACTGTACCTGCAGACTGCTTAACAATATACATAAAAAGCAAGAATCCAATTTTCCACATGGTCCCTACATTAGTCACGTAAGGTACTCTCAGGGAAACAAGTTTCCAGGCATCATGAGCTCTGAACCTAGTGTGCTATTTATCGCTGTATAAAGGAGAAGAAAACACTACCAAGACTTGTTCTTTGAAAAGCTCTTGAAAATCTAACTCCATGTGTGAAGACCAAGTGCTTGTTAGCACACACCTTGGTTACTACTACATGAATTCCATGGTAAATTCTTACCTCCATGTAACACTATGGTTCTGTCTGTCCCATCAGGTCTCATGGATTCAATAATATTTTCTTTAGAATCACTCCAATAGATCCTATCATTGTTCAAATAATCAATAGAAAGACCTGTTGGCCAGCCAAGGTCTTCAGAGACCAAAGTTTGTCTTTGCTGCCCATCCATCCAGGCACATTCTATCTTTGGCTGCCTTCCCCAGTCAGTCCAATACATGAACCTGAAAGGATACAACCAGAATTTAGTGTAGTTCAGAATTTGCCACAATCATCCACTGGAGATTCATGGAACAGGTTAGTTGTGGAACATAAAGCTGCTCAGCAGCCTATGTTTTGCAGGTGAGATTAGGAAAGTCATGCTGAGTTCACTGAACAAGCATGTTTCAAATATAGAAGACAAATACCAAAGAAGAATGTTTGCAGCTTGTGACCTTATTTGGAGAGAGAGAGTGGTCTCAATGGCAATTTCTCATTCTCAGTGGAAGAAAAATGACTGAATATTCTGAGCATCTGCAAGTCACGATAAAGCTGCAGAGTCCACATGACTTCGAGGAACTGTGCTGCTTTACTCCAGCTGAGAGAAGTACATATCACAATATCCTTTGGTCCATCACTTAATACAAGACGTATGAAGCTGTTGAATGTACCAGTGCATTTACATTGTTTTCCACTGAAAGAGGATATTTCTGTACTACTTGGAGCTAGTAAAGAGAGGTTCCCATCAATTTGCCTATTTCAGTAGTAATAGAGAAAGTTGGTGGGCACACAGCATTACAGAAATGAGATTTTTATTTGGCCTACCTGGTGTCATCACCAATGCAAGCACCTATACGAAATATAACCCTAAAATATATCCCCACGTATACAAATTTCCTGACATTAGTAAGAGGAAAAAACTGAATTTAAAGAGGAAAGCACTCCCTTACTCTCTCCCATAAAGTTTACTATTGTGGGTTTTTTTGGTACTGAATGGCTTTGAAAATAATTCTGGGAAGTCCTGTAGTACTTACCCACTTTTTGGATTGACAGCAATAGCTGCTGGTTGGTCCAGTAGAGAAAAGATAAGCCATTTTCTGTACCGCCCATCTAATTTTGCCACCTCTATGCGATTAGTCCCCGAATCAGTCCAGTAAAGATGTCTGAATTACATAAAACAAAACATTCTAAAAGTAAATAGCTTATACAAAACAGCTACATCAAAACCAAACGAAATGAATAAAATTAAACTGTATTGATTACATCTGAACTTTTTCAGTCTGGAACATCCAGTTCCTAAATATAGGAAAGTTTAGGAAATGTGACCCATAGGCTCTCTAGTTTCCTCCTCTACTGAAGTTTCAACCCTGATGTAGCAGCAGTATTAAACACCAGCCAGCCAGCCAGGCTGGCAGCTAAGTCTTTTTTGTTTGTTTGTTTTTTAAATTGGTTGGTAAGAGAAGTGCTGAGGTATAACTGGCCAACTCCTGTTCTTACCTCTGCCATCAGAGTGGTTCCAAAGAGTGTTTATCGATATGGTGATAGGCACTTTAGATATATATATAAATACAAATATATAAACCCTGAGCCGCCTCTGTTCCCTGTCAAATAACCTTCACTGAAGTGCTACAGAGAACTTTCATTGTTACTTTTAAGTACCAGAGCTGGCTAATAAGCATCTTTACAGATTCAGTTTTCCAGGAGACAAAGTCATTACAAATTCATTACAAATAAAAATTCATTTACCATGCAGTCTATGGAGCAACTTTGAAGCTATCCAGCTTATTAGTCCACAGGTTCTTTCTAGATTTTTGTCTTCTCACAGAGATGTTAATGAATAAATTGTTACCACCTCAGATGCAAATGCTTAGTCCTTACAAATAGGGCACCTGGTCCATTCTTCCTTGGACTTAGCTTATCTTTATCATCTTGCCTATATATTTTTTTCATCTTAGATAATAAACATACTCACTAGTATGTACTCACTAATCACACACTGCCTTCTGATGGGATAAGTTATCTCCCAGTTGTCTTGGGAATGTGAGATAATACTATAGTTCCTATTTTGCAGATAGGCAGAAGAACTAAGTGCGCCAAACCATGTATATCAGTTTTTACATAATATGCAGGCACTTACATTTGATTTAAAAAAATAAAAAACACACTCAACATTGCTCTGGAATGAGTGTAACACTGCTTGCAGTACTGAAGATGCCAGCCTCACCAGGATGCTGGTGATATATATCCTCTATTCTTGATCTTATAACCACACAGATTTGTGAATAGAAATTCAGACACTCCCGTCTGCCCTCAGAGACATTTAGTTTTCAGGTGTCCTGCAGTTCACAAAGTGAACAGCAAAATAACATGAGAGCTGGAGGTTAGCCCAGGTTTGTATCTCATCTTAAAAAATAATATATCTCATATTAAAAAAATCTGCTAGAAGATATAATTTTCCACTTCCTTTTTTTGCATCACAAGTGGCAGAATTTTTCAGGCTAGTGAATGACTTCAGCCAGCCAGACTGGCTTTATTCTGCTCTAGAAATCAGCATGACATACTGCATGAGCAACTCCCTAACTATTTTATAGAACACATCATCTAATATAGCATCACCTAACACAAAGAGTCTCAATAATGAAAGTGGTGTTATCAGGCCCTGAACTGGAAACAAAAGTCTTTTCCCAATCTTTGCCTACTCATACATTTGAAACATTAAAAAAAATCTCTGTTGCCACCATCACAATTCAGCATTAAGTGCCACCTAGCTGCAATCCAGATCTTAAGCACCTTCCAGTCATAATCTAAGAACATAAAATATAAACAGTATTAATCATCTTAGTTGATAACTATGTAATACAGTGGAAGCAGATGCCTAAGTTCCCTCTTTCAGTTTTCAGTTTTCCAGAAAAGTCACGCTTTACTATAATCTTCACACCATTCTTCTTCACCCTACTGACTACATCACCAGGAACATCCAAAATTTGTCAACAGCATTCAGAAGACTGACTCATCTCTATAACCTCTGCCCATTCAGCTTCAGAATCGTGACTACATTTCACAGTGTCTATCTACAAACATCAAGGTCCTCTCAACATTATACCAAATGAACTACAGCTATGCCTGTCCAGGACAACCTTTAACAGTTACTTTGCAAAGAAGAAATGACACCATCAATATCTAACTCACAAAAGTTATGCCCAACTTTCTCCCAGCTCTTCTACAAAGGAGGGAAAATGAGCAGTGATCTCATGATTTCTAGGATTAAGTAAAAAATAATCGCCATGTTTTAGCCTAAAGAAGAGCCATGGCCAAAAAAGGGAGAAAAAGAAAAACTTTCTTTCAGACACAATTACAAAAATGTAACCCTTTTCTGAGAAAACGTATATTCATCGGACTTCAGAGCAGCTTTGCTTTGGGATTAGCTCATACAGCACAAGGCTGGTAAGAAATGAGCAAAGATAAAAGACAAACTCAGTTACGGGTTGGGAAGGTCTCCTTTCAACGGTAGTGAACACTTGTTCTCTGAAGCCTACCTGCGTCCTCAAAGAAGAATCCTTCTGACATGAAGGCCAGCGTATTATCACCTAACTGAAACACAACTGATCTGCCAGTTGTGGACTAGTGTACTTTTCCTCAGAGAATACGAGGTGCAGTCAGTAACATGTATTTGACCTATTAACCTGCTGTCTGGGCAAACAGAATTTACTCTATGCTTCTGAACTACCTTGATATCAAATATCTTGAGACAGAGAGAATTCATAAGGAAAAAGCAGTGGATTTTGCACTGCCTGATCAGATCCTTGACGCATTCAATCTACGACATTTTTCTAGCTCTTCAGTGCACTTACCTTCCAACCCAGTCAACAGCTAACCCATCGGGATTAACTATGTATCTGAGATTCAAGTCAACTTCCTTTGTAGGATTGTTTCTACTGCTGTCAAACGTGGGCAGATAAGCACGTTTGATGGCTCCAAACTGAGAACCCTGCCCCAGAATGCTGAAGTACACAATACCTTAAAAAAAAAAAAATCACAAAGATCATTTTTAATTTTGTTACTCCTTATTTTTTGAAAATCCTAATCTTTCTGAGCCTCATATGTCAAGAGACTAGTTCCATTTTTTTATTCATAAAAATGCAGAATTTTCTGTTTAATTAAATTACACTGTGTTACTGCTCAAATTTTTAAGCCATTTATCATAGCTAAGATGCACATCTAAAATCATCTTGACCTAGATTATCAAGAAATACGTATCACATTTTTCAAGAGTAGAGGATCTTAGCTTTGAACCCTTTGCACAGGATTTTAAGTAGCTTAGATCAGTTCTTTCAAGACTTGCATCATGTTTGGGAACTGGCAGAGACAGAAGACAAGAAACAGGTTCATTCATTGCAATTCTCTGCTATTGCATAATCCTAAAGAGCAACAATTCCACAGCTGAACTCACACCAAAACAAAAGGAAAAACAGAACAAAAACTAGCTACACCAAAGTAAAGCACTAAAATGAACCACACTGATGCTGAAGAACAAGTAGAGGGGATGGGTACATCCAACCAAGACCTGGCCAGTTAATCTAGTTTGATTTTGATTTCCAACAAAAATTAAATACCTATGCTACAGAAATGTGTCTTTTTAAACCAGCCACTGCATGGCTAAGTACTCACTCAAGCCTATCCCTTCAGGGTCCCAATCATAATCCAGAGCTTGGATGCGCTCCTGGTTATCAATATAGTCAGAGTACTGTTCTGATGAGATATTATATCTTCGAATCCGCACGTTATCTGGCAGCAGTAACAATGGAGGATTACCTAGAAAATGATAATGAATTTATCATTTATTATTAAAATACTTTAATGTATTTTTAGAAAAAAAACAGATGAAAGTCACTTATAGTCAAAACTAAACAGGTTTTCACAGGTTCTTGCTGAGTAAGAGGCAGAAGGGACACAGAGCCGCTTCTAAAGCTTCAGTGCTTTCAAACTTCTTGGCTTTGAAAAATTAACTGAAAACTCTGGAGATGCTTACCACTGAACATAGTATTATCCTTTCCACCACAGACTTTGAGCAGCAATAATCACTAAGGAAAAAGTCCTTAAAAATTCTTAAAACATCACAAGGTTGGCATATTGACACCTCACATCTCAAAAATAGAATGCAGCTATACACTATGCAGCTCACCTCTCACCACCCTGCCAAATGGGGAACAATTTTGGTAACTATGAATAAATTGCCAGTAACTTGAGCCAGGAGCTGTCTCAGTTCTTCTACCCGATGTCTCTATATTCAGAAAAATGCTTTCCTACCTGGCCATAGGTTAATTTGAGGTTAGCCTCAATACTCTAATAACTTGACTACAGGGAGTATTAGTCCCACCTGGCTCACTGTGCTGGTGAGAAAATGTAATTGTACAGCCCTTTTGTTAATGACAAAGTCCAGATGGGAGTCATGGACTTAGATCGTATGCCTTCTTCCAGAGAAGTTCTCCTACATTAATCACATCTTCACAGAACCCATAAGAAATGAAAAGGCATTCACCTGGGAAAAGAAAACCTCATTTGCCAGTCCCTTTTCCAACTAATAAACCTTAATCTATGAAGTGTTTATTTGAATACACATCCTTTTGTCCCTAAGACATGCACAGCTATGGAACAATAAGTGAAGTGACTCCATTCTCTAATGAGCATACAATTCAGTGCAGAAATTGGCAGCTTTACCTATATATATATAATATATATTTTATATATATTAATATACACACACAGGAAAAAAGGGACCTGATATTCTACGTGTCTTCAGAAAATGCCCGATGATCAGGCTCACAGCAAACACAGGCAAAGGAAGCCCTCATTTATGAGCTTGTACTATAAAGACTGATAGTTCTGGGCACACACAGAAACAGAACTTCAGGCACAAGCAATTTCACAATGTTATCAGCTACAATCCTGGTATCTTCTATCATTGAGCCTTGAAAATATCTAGATGTCTAGATGCTTCCTGAATAAAACCTACAAAGAATGGTTTTAAAGAACTAGCTTTCAGACACTAGATTTTCAGGCACATAAAGAGGCTGCCAAGCAGAAACCCAGGTACCGTATTGCTATCATGCATCTCTTAAAGCTGCTACAGTGTAAGTACTTTTCTAAATACTACATTGTTTCAGTCTTTTATATAATACTACTTTGCTGTCAATTTTTTCTTTTTTTTCTTCAGCTCTGTATTATTACTATTCAACTATTATTATTTTCTGAATCAACTATCTACTTATTCAATGACTGTCACACACTGTAGTCACTGCACTGAGGTATGACGAAAAACTGATGATTGAAGTTATACATGGGCCAAAGTCCTTCTGTTTGTGTGCATCAGTCCATGAATAATGAATAAGCAACCTGTCATCAAAGTGCCTTTGATTTGTACCAGTATAATGCAACTTTCGTCTGATGCATTATTTTGCTGTGAAAACCTAAACTTCAGGAATTGGCAGCATTAATTTCCTTCTGCTGACATCCACAGGATAAGCAGTCTTTTGTTTTGAGAAAATTTCAGGTGAAAGTAAGGCAGCCATCCAAACCAAGATATTTTTAATGTTTGCAAATGGAAACAGAGATGAGCATTTCTATTCCTGATTATGGAATGGGTGGAATGCACAGACAATGTTACACTACGGAAAAAAGTTTGTTTTTCATTATCCCCTTGCTAAAAAAGAGAGGATTATATTCATTAAGTTGCTCTACTCCACTTGCTCTTTACATGTAGCAATCAATCTTGCTGTCAGTTAACATACCATTAGCTGCACATTGTTTCCCTTGTTGATCACCCACAGACCTGAAGCCATCTGCACAAAAACATTCATAGCTTCCTTTGGAATTTTTGCAGTCCTGGGTGCATGTTCCAAAGATCTCACATTCATTGATATCTGTAACATAAGTAGAGAAAAGATACCTAGAGTTTAATCTCTTTCTTCCACATCCTGGTCATCTTTACTCCATGAAGCAGTGGGCTTACCCCTTCCCCACATACCCTAAAAGATCAGTGACCTAATAAATGATTTCTAAAATCAGCATCAGTTATCTAACAGAACTCCTCATCGCTTATTTAATGTTTAACATAAGTCTAAGATTGCTAACAACTGCATAGCTCCTGCTCATCAGATTGCTTTCTAGAGACACATTTTTGAACATGTATTTTTGTGTTAAATCACCAAGGAAAGACAAAAGATGAGGCACAACTACAATGAAGATGCAAGAGCAAACCCTTGTTGAAATGTTGAAGCAAAGATACCTAGTCCCTAAGAAACAATATCAGCAGGAAGGACAGGGAGGAATGGCCTCTGATCATGTTTAATAGAACTACACAAATTGTCCACAAGATCTGGGAGAAACAAATAGAAGCGATCTTGTCAAAATATACCGAAACGGTAACCGTGCATGTACTATATTGCATGACCACCAACAATGGCCTTTGAGTAAACTCCTCCATATATTATCTGCATATAATCAAGGCAAAAATATGGCACAATAAACCTTTACTGAAGGTCTGTTCTGGAACAGAACCAAATGAGAGTGTAACCTTCAGTAAGTTTTCTTTCAATAAGGAAAAATAATAGCAAATTTCTGTCCCTCAAATTGCAAAGATACAACTAAACCTATATACAGAAAAGCAAAAATGTATACCCACAGCCAACTAAAGCCTAAAAAAGTATGAACTGTGGAGCCAGCTCTCTGCTGAATGAGACCTGCATGTTAGAAAACGTGATTCAGCAGCAAAATGGTTTAAGAAACATCTGGTAAATGTACAAACATCCTGTTATAATGTAAGAATGAGTAGTCATGGCAGAATGATGAAGTGACAGCTCATTGAACACGTATCAGTGAGAAGATGTTTAGAAGACTGAAAATACCATCACAGGAGTTTCGGTTAATTTCACTGGCCTTGTACCCTGGCCTACAGGAACAGATAAAGCCACCTTCATGCAAGTTGGTACAGTTATGTTCACAGATATTTTCCGCACAAGTTCGTTCTGTTCCAGGATCTGAAAGAAGTGGAAATTAGACAATTATAACCAAAAAAATAAAGTGATAAGGAGGACGTAATTTTGATCATTACTGTCTATTTGAAAACCATTTTCAATGATAATGTTAGTTTTTTTTTTTTCCTGAGTGAAATCCAATTAATGTCAACATCTCTTCTCTAAGGCATAACTAACTAAAAGAGAGCAGTAAATGTCAGTCAAGAGCACTTTCAACTAAAAATGGTTTCACTTATAGAAGTAAACAGGGTACCATACATGACACAAACCACATATTATTTATATCTGGAAATTAGAGAAGATGACAGTTTGTTCATCCAGTACCTAATCTAAAGCCTAATAAAGTCAATACAGGTCATTGCACAGAATGTGCTGCCCTTTAAGACACGCCTATAATGGAATAGGTAAATAAGGTATAATAGATACTCCGTAACAGATAGAAAATGATATTCTTCTCAAACTACACATAGAATTATATTGATTCTGACATACTCTACATATATACAAAGTACTTCGAAATTCAGATTGTATCTAAGTAGGAAAGAAATATTACATGTTTATTGACAGCATAAGAAAAGATAGAAATGTATGACAAAGACATAACATTAAGCTGATTATCTCCTTTATAACATATACATCCCAGTCCTAATTAAATTAAGTTGAAACACCTCAATTTCATATATGTGAAGAAGCATAAAATCATTGTGTACACACACACACACACACACACACACACACACACACACTTTTTCTCTCAACATCTCAGGTTTTGATGTTGGGAAGGCTATAAATGTTATCATCTGACCTGCATTCACATCTATCCACAAGCAGGAGAATGCTGACTGCCAGAACATGTCTTTGATTTGCACTGTTTCAGATCCTTTCTATATTTTTATATTTTCATCAAGTCATTGCATTAGGTTATATTACCTAAAGAACATTGGGGATAGTATGTGAAACAGCTACTTAAGAATGGACTGTACTATAGGCTTGTGAGTTATTTGTGCTTTGCAAGCACTCTGGATCGTAAATCGCCAGTGCATTATTTGGCACACTTTCACCTGAAGCCATCAAAGCCTGGCAAACTAAAATTGCAAGTACATGCTCATATTATTACTCTACAGCTCTCTATACATTGATAAAAAGAGAGTTAGATTATTTTTTTTCAGATTTCATCAGAATACTCTCTTGCCTCAAAGTTCAAATCAAAGCTTTTGCATCTAAATGGCTGCTAGTAAATTCATGATGCACACTCAATAAAAGTTGTGCATGCACAGAGGAACTGAGAGGGCCCTCAGCCCAAGTAATGGCTGTCCTTATAGACTTCTGTGGTCATGCCTACAAAGAGGACAATAGAAGCATCTCAATACACTTTTGGTTTCAACAGGGCTAGAGCAACTTCTACAGGTTCAGAGTCTGCCCATGAATAATTCCATAGGTTGGCCTACTGCAATTCCGATTTAAATATCTGGATGTTCTTGCCTCCATAGTGCAACATGTTTCAAAACAAGATTAAAAAACAAGATCAAACCCTTTTTTTGTGATGCATAGATGCTATAAGCCTAAAAAAGACTGTTCAGAGCACTGAATTTCTTAGTGTTTTCACCCAAAGAAGGAAAAAAAATGATACCTTCATGGCTAATCAGGTAATCCCAGCACAGGCTAATTCAAAATTAATATTTCTTAGTATGCTATCTAAGAAGAAACATGTATTGTTATCAGATTCAAAAATGTTTATTTCAATAGCATTGAATTTCTGTATTCTATTATTCATTGTATTTTGTATTCTATATTGATATTAGTACTTACTGCAGCCCATTTCATCAAAATGGTCTCCACAGTCATCATAATTGTCACAGACATAATGTAGAGGAATGCAATTTCCATTACTGCACTTGAACTCTTCAGTTGTACAAGGCTTTGGGGTTGGTTCTCTACCTACAGTTGAGAAGAGAAACACTCCTCTATCACAACTTCAGCTACACAGTACCAACACACAGCACTATTACACATTGTTAATGAGGAAGCTGAAGCAATATGGTAAAATAATGGCTAGAGTGACATTGGAAGTCTATAGTAAAGTTAACCAGGGCCTCCTGACTTCTAGTCACACCCCAATGAACTGAAAGAAGCCCTTTCCATTTTATGAAGGTAGAAGGTAGATGCTCCCTGTTAACAGTCGACTGAACTTTTCTTTTTTAATAGTGCAAACCTATTAATACCCTTTAACTCCTATACTTCATACATCTACTGCAGACTTCAAGAGATTGAGGTATCAGCAAACTATTAATTTTAGGAAAATTCTGCAATAAAGCCAGGAAGTAAGCTGGCTTATTTTGGTTGCTCAATAAGCAATCAAAAATATGATTAAACTTCATAATATAAAAATCAACACAGTCAATGAGAACTACATAAGATATCTGAAGGCAAAACCCTACTGAATATTAACAGAGCTTCTGCTGGATTTGGCCCTAAATATTAAGACTTACTATGTACATAACAGTGCCATGAATTCAGAAGTACCTATTTATTTGTTTTTAAAAGTCCCATCTATCCATCCCATCCTTATTTTATGATACAGCCAAACACTTTTTCCTTTCTTATTATGGACATCATAGTAAGTAGATGCAATTTAGCTAGTGTTCATAATAAAATACAATTTGATTTTGAAAACCATACTCTACTTTTCAGGCAAATGATTGCTTATTTTTGCTACTTACATGCAGACCTGTGAACACATAGTACCAATAATCATAGTTCAAATTATTTCATATTAAGCTTTAGTTTTCATATATTTATGTTTGATTTTGACATTTCTGAAGGCCTTCAATATTATTAAACATTAAACACATCACAATTACTGAATTTCTTATTTGCTGCTAAATTTTGTGTACATACAGTGTTCCTCTTTTTCATCACTTCCATCTCCACAGTCATCTTCCTGGTTGCACAGCTCATGACTATATATACAGCGATTGTTTTCACATCGGAAACGGAATGGAGATTCACAAGCAATATCCACTGAAACCACAGAGATCAAGTCAATCACACTGATACTTCGTGCCACTAAGTCACGAGCTATCCTGATAAGTTTATCTTGTAACATTGGTAAGTTTCCTATATTTTAAAAGGTATTGCGGGGGCATTCAAGAACATTTTCTCTACATATTGGTGATCATATGTCAGGCCACTACATATTTTTTAGTTATAAGACAGTACATTATCATTGGCCAAAGGCATATCCTATGACTACATATAATACCGAGGTTTCTAGATTTGTTTATAAAGTAAGCTGATGGAAAACCCAACATGCTAATTAAGTGGTTATTTAGTTCATAACCAACAAATTGTTTACATTGCACTTCTAACACCTCATTTTTTAGAGCTAAAGTCAGTACTCACCATATTTACAAAGATGTTCTGACTCTAATGACAGCTCTAAAGGCTCACCTTTGAGAATATACATTATTTGAATTATATCTTTAAATGCAAACTGATGCTCTGATTTTAAATATTCCACTTGAAAATGTAAAGTACTGTCCTTAGGTCTTTGATATACTTTTCCCTACTTTTGTAACCACATATATAAACATCTGCAATGAGAAACATACTATAGGAGGATGAAGTAAATTTGCATTTGAAGCAAAATTCTCAGCACCCATCCTGAAAGAAGTCAGTGAGAATCTCCACTGAAATGAAAATATTTAAAATGTATTTCCTATTTGTTCTGTTGTAATTATATATTTTACTATGCATTTTTTTCATTTTAATATAAATTTTGTCTCTTACAGCAAAGGTGAAGTTCTTCATCGGAGTCATCTCCACAGTCATTATCACCATCACATTTCCAGTATGGCTGGATACAGACATGGTTTTTACATTCGAACAGCATGGGAGGACAGTATGTACCATTAGGATATCGTGTTGCTGGAAAAAATAACATTATTATGACATTTTCACTTAAAATTAAAATTTTATTTTTTTTCTGAAAAATACTCAGGTTGATTCTATTTTATTTTTTACCATACTCTTCTCTCCATAGTAGGAGATGCAGTATGAGGCACTGCAAAGATGTACAGCAACAACAGCCTGCAAGGACTAAAGACTTCTTGGTAGCTATAACATAATTAATTCGGGTTCAAATGAATATTGAAACAACATAAGTTACTCTCCCAGAATCTTTTGAAAATAAATATCACAAATTTAACAAATGTTGCTTGAAGCTGTTACCAACAGTCTAGTTCAGTAATAAAGGTAAATAATGTCACCGGCACCAAACCTGAATGACCAAGGAAGTACCTAAGACATTTAATTACAAGAGGTCTCATATATATATATTAAAAAAAAAAAAAAGAAAAAAAAAAAGAAAAAAAAACAGGTTCTGTAAAAGCTGTGAAAAACTGAACTAGATCAAAGAAAAACCACACATGACTGTCCCAACCCACATAAATAAACCGTATCTTTGCCCTTTCAATGGCTTCTCATACACATTTTCTTCCCCTTAAGAAAAGCCAAATATTGTGTAATCATGATTCTGAGAGATTAACTGTCGTGATACAAACACCAGGATATTTCTTCACAGTAGGTCAGTATACAGAAGGAAGAGGTAAACAGAAAAGTATTTAATTTCACTGGCTTCACTGCTAGTTTAGGAAACTCTATACACTCCTTTGAGCATTATAAAATCCCATTCCATTACAGAACCTTGTCAGAATACAGCACAACTGGAAACAGTGGACCTTGCAATGGGAGTGGGATAGTCAAGAACTTGAATTCAATCATACATCTATCTTCTGCTGGACATGTAAACATATTAATTTCCTAGCATTATGAATGTGTTTATAATTAATGTAAGAGAAGGCAACCCATTCATATATTAAAAAGCTGATTCAAAACATTACACTCCTCAATTTTTACTGACATCACTGAGTGTTGCAGAATTCAGTACCTCTAAGGAGTCATCTCACTTAAAGAGACAGAAAAGTGCAAGTCTTTCTGGAAGTGAGCTCAATGAGCACCGATTGCAAAGCTTGAAACTCACGACAAGTTGTTTCATCAGAGAAATCAAGGCAGTCTGCATTTCCATCACATCTGAAGCGCTCTGCAACACAGTGTCCACTATTACACTGGAAATAACCTGGGTGGCAGGTCCTCAGCTCTGAAAAGATTCAGAAGTAACTGTTGAAATGTCTCCTCATTCAAATCCAGATAAAGTGTTTAGTTTTTGAGAACATCATACTAAAGAAGACTGCAACATCCCAGACGATTAGAACTGTAGTATCTGCCACTTTTGGTGGAATGACTGAAGTGATCCAGTCAACATTACTCCATTAAAGATGCTTCCCATAAAAGATCATTTTGCAGAAAAATGTATTGCTTTAGAAACAAAAGTGTGAACATGTAAGAGGTCGCATCCAGACAATACGCACCACAATCACGTTCATCTGAATTGTCTTCACAGTCATCATCATGATCACAGATCCAGCGGGAAGGAATGCAGTGCAAATTGTCACAACGGTATTCACTTTCTGTGCATTCACGAGGACCTTAATTTAAAATGAAATCACAAATGTGTAAAGTTTCCCAGCTGTAGACTTAAATATCCACACCTGTCTCATTAAACCAGACAAAAGTAGTACTAGCTGATAACATGATATAACCATTAAAAATGAATGATATTAAAAAAGCCTTTCCCCATACTCTTTGCATTTTGTTCAACATTCTATATCCCTCTTGACATGGAAAAAAAAATGTTTTATCAAAGAATTAGGAGTAATTTTTATTCCAATTCAGGAAAAAAAAATCCAGGTTCATTGCTTAAGGAACTATATACTCCTACATCTCTCACTTCCTACTGGAAAACAGGAATTTGTTTTATTGTGATGACTGGATTTATCAGTGTTTTTATGTATCAGAAATGCTTCCTTGTGACATCACTGTGATAGTTAGCAAAGAAAATACAGGCTATACAGTAAAAGCACCAAATGATTGCAGTTGAGATCTGTCTGCCCCATTCTCGTAAGAAATAGAAGGCTAGTTAAGTCAAAAGCTGGACTATACTGTGACAGTCAAAAAAAGAACTCACTGCAGTTGTGCTCATCAGACTGATCTCCACAGTCGTTATCTCCATCACATTTCCAGCGCAGTGGGATACACCGATGATTGTCACAACGGAAATCTCCAGAAGGACTGCAAGTCATCTCCTCTGCAGTGTACACAGTTTGCCAACAAAACATGAGACCAGCACATATTAGCATAGTCTTTGAATAAGATGGAATGCACAGAAGATAAAGGAAGTAGATAGAGATGTTTGTGACAAAAACTGGGCTAAGTAGTAGAAGAACGATTAAGAAACAGATGAAATAACTATATAGATCTGAGATGGAGACACAAGAAATAAGCTTCATGCTATTAAAGGAAAAGAATGATTGCTCCTTATAGTGCTACTATTCCAGAATGAGGGGTCCTAATAAACCCCACCTTCTACCCTGCTTTCACAGGAGCAACAATTCTATCCACAAAAGAGTAACTTATTAAGTTAACAGCTACTAAAATGAATGGATTATATCAGCCTAGTAATAAAGAACCCTAGGAAAGAAAAGCATTTCTTTTCTGAGTAAAGAGGCATGGCTTTGCTGACATACATTTTTACAATTCTACAAGCAAAGAAGAAAAATTGCAGGGCATCCTGCCCTCATAGTGTTACCCTTCTGAGTCTTTTCTGGTTCTGATATAGTAATGTGATGTCCTCTAAGCTTTGTGTGAAAGTGTATGAGAGGTTTCAACACAAATATAAGGGTCCAGGAAAGTATCATCATACTTCCCATACTGATGATTTCAGCAGAACAGGAGATAAGTAAATGTAGAACGCACTGACAGTTTTAATAGTCTGTAATAGTTCATCTCAAGCAAAAATATTTCCTGTTTCATTTGATGACATATCAGACAAAATAATAAAATCCTGGTCTTCAGAGCTCATAAACATGTGAGCTGCACAATGAATCACTGCACACAGAAGTTTTCCTGAAGACAAATAACTACCACAGTAATTAATTGATATCAAATAAAAAATTCCCAGGTACATTATTACTGAAAAGACTTTCAGAAACCTAAGGTGTTTATAACTTGAAATGTTTTTGGTACAGTTATGCCGAAATGACCTTCTTCTCCAGACATACCACAGCCTTGTTCATCACTGTTGTCTCTGCAGTCATCATTCCCATTGCACACTGCCCACATTGGTATGCAACGGTAGTTGGTTCTACAGCTGAATTGTGTGTGGTTGTCACACCGATAAGCTGGGCCCACTGAAACACAAGAGGCAATTGTCAAACTTAGCTAGAAAACTGTGCTTCTTGGTATTCTGACTTTCAAAATCTGCCGCAATTTATAGTCAACTCCTTCTACTAAAAAGAATCATCTGCTAATTTCAGTGTTGTAAAAGAGATAGTAAAATCATATACATATAGTGCTATCTTTTCCAATCCACGCTGCTTGTATTCTGCATATGCTAGAAACCCACGACAGATTCAAACCATGTTCAGTATGGTTTTCCCTGAAGTATTTAGGGCTGGTAATGGTGCCAACAGAAGCCCCAAACCTGGAAGTGAGGGGATGCAACTTGTCCTCACATGGAAAAGCTTGGTTCCAAGCTCTTCCAGATGGCCAGTTACTCAAAGACACATGTTGCCCATAGGAAAGCCCCACTGGTAAGCATAGGCTAGATCGTGTTTTGCATTTGTTTTGCTTGTAAACTTTTGTTTCCAAATCGTGTGCCTATCATCATGGGAAACTTCAGCTACAAGAAATGAAACTTTGTTTACACAAAAAGTATGACATATGTCATGCTCCAAAGTAGAGCAAGGTAAAAATTGGTGAACTGGCATTCGCTGCTTCCAAAAAGGCATTAGATCATATAGGCATATAACCTTTTCCACAAAATATTTTTAGGGACCAGCTAGATTCAAGGAGGTCAGAGTGAGACATCATCAGTTCTTGGTAAGCCAGTGAATTATCCACATAGAATCTATGTTTCCTAATACTGTTTACTACATATTAGCAACTTGCAGAAAACATTCCTTTCCAATAAATTTTCAACCTCAGAAAAATTAAGTAATGCAGTTTGCTCTGCTTTTGGTGCACCATAATGTAGGCAGCTTACTCCAGCTAAATGCTTACTACATTCGTGGAATGGCTCGTCAGAATTATCACCACAATCATCATCCACATCACACTTCCAGGACTCTGGGATGCAGCGGCCATTGTCACATTTAAATTGGCCTGGGGGACAGGTCCTACTTGCACAGTGAGTACTATCTTCATCTGAGTTGTCACCGCAGTCATCCTCTCTATCACACTGCCAGGCTTCTGGGATACATCGTTTATTGGCACATTGCCACTGATGGGTTTCACACTGGTGATTAGCTGAAAGAATATAAATTTGCTATTAGGATGCTGAAACTTACAGGAATAGTCTGCTACAGCAGTGCTGTGTCAATTGGGCAGTTATGTCTACACCAAAAACTGGAAGAAAAAGTCAGCAAAAATCTAAAACATCAGCATTTACTTGCCTAGTTGAGGTACAGATTTCTAATGCCACACAGCACATCTCCCACAGGCATTCAACTCAAGCTCACTAAGGCTCTAAATTCTTCTAGGAATGAGACAGATACTATCTTCTCCTAAAGCAGAGGGGAGTAAACCCAGCACTCAAATATGATTGAGGCAGGGACTCCTAGTCACTTAGCAGAGGTGATAAAAGTGACATTCTGGTTCTGGCCATGCTATCAACTTAGATGCACGCTGCCTGATATGCCTGTTCCTCTGAGCTATGAATGAACATGCCAGAAAACTTAGAAGACCATGCTAATGACAGCTCCATAATCTATAAATGTACACCCTCTATCCCCAGGGGCAAAGCTTGGTACGCTAATGTTAGCAGTACTGGTGAACTGGGGGAGATCTGAAGGTCTATGAAAATAGGAGTCAGCACTGACTTCACACAAAGCTTCCTGCCTTTTTGAGTCTCACTGGACACTACCCTACTACTATTTCACACATACTGAAAAACTGTTCAAGAAGAAACAATACATTATGATTTCCATACATTTTCTAAACTAAGAGATTCTAATCCCACGCACATGATGATGAGCAGGAATGATACAGACCTAAACTGACTTTAAGTGTACGCAGTACATTGAAACCAGTGACATGTTATGCAGCTGCCACATTTATACTTATTTAATAACCCCCTGTGCCACATTTAAGAGCTTTGCTATTTGAAACTCATGTAAAATTGACATTTCATTTAATTGTCATTGTTAGAAACACTTGCTAACGGATGGCAATGAAACTATCAATTATACAACCACACTGTTTTCTTTTTCCTTTATATTACTATGCTTGCAACTGCCGGAAGTACATTATTTACAAGCAGAAGACTAAGGATGTGCTTTTTAAGTTAGATGCAAGTATGTGGAATAAGACAGGTTTTTAAGGCAATAACATTATTCCACAAGCATAACTAGGCTCTACTGCCAAAATACTGCCATCACAAACAGCTCTCCAAAACAATCTTTCCACATGCATTGGGTTTTGTGCAATGTAGAGTGTGAAATAAATTTGTCCCATCACACACAGCTCTAGAATCTGGGGAAAATGAGCATGCCTGATGGACTGATCTAGGCCTTAGGAAGGCTTAGGTTGCTCATATTCATCAAGGCTTTACTGACAAAACTGAATGTATCCTACTTCCAGCATTTTGTAGCTCAGATTGTAATTTATATCAGTGCAAATCTGACTCAAAGGTATAGAAAATGTTTACATTTTGTATGTTTTTGCTCTCCTCTACCCTGCTTTTGCACTAAGGTAAATTCCTCTAGTAGGTGCAAGACTAAAGAATTAGGACCTGCATCTTTACCTAATCTTTTCATCTGTAAAAAGAGGATAATGATAACAATATATACTTTTTACACATTTTGTACTGGCAGAATTTGCTTCAAATTATTACTGGTAACATACCACAAAGTACAGGATCTTCATCTGATCTGTCATGGCAATCTGACTGGGTATTGCACAAGAAATGTGGACTTGTGCAGTTCCCATCATTACACTGGAACTGACCAACAGGGCAGTATCGGTGTGGACAGGTAGGTGGCTCATCAGAGCCATCTCGACAGTCCCTCTGTCCATCACATTTCCACCAGATAGGAATACACCTACAAAGAGAAAACATTTTTTTCTTTGTTGAGAAAGTGTCCCTACAGATAAACAACCATCCTTTTACAGCACAAAAGACAGTCTTGTCTCAGTCTTATTTCTTGAAACTTCTAAGACATCTTGAATTTCCTGTCTTCTGCTTCATATGTCATATGCTAACAACATATGCCAGAAGACTGTCTCCAGAAACAGATGATATTGGTGGGCCTCTAGAAAGAAGTTCAGAGCAAATTAATAAGGATTGAATTTTAATGTATATTTATGGCTACCATCTCTCATGCTTTTGAAATCAATCTTCAATTGATTTTAATCAGGTAACATGTTAATCATTCACCTGAACTTCAGCACAAGAATTTCACTAGGGATCATCACTGTAACATTGCTTCAAAAGGCCACCCAGTAAGGACAACTGCCTCACAGGCTCCAGAGCAATACAATGTCAGCACAGCAGCTCTTAGGCCACATTCCTCTCCCCCCACTGCACTTGTCTCAGAGAAAAGGGTCAGAAATGTGCCCCCACATCAGCTAAATGGCTTTCCTGGGCCACTCACAGACAGCATATGTTTGGTAGAAAGAGATACATTGCAAAAGATGTACAAAAAATAAGAGAAAGGTCCAGGTTTGTGATTGCAACTGGAAATGGTTTCTGGAGTCTACATGTTTCTAAAAACATGTAGAACTCTGCTACATTAGCAATGTCATATAACAGGAAGAAGAAAAAAAAATCATTTAAACACGGAGTCTACAAATATTTTTCCAAAATGGAGGCCTGTCTGGTCCTGGCTTCGTCTTTGCTAGCACATTACAGAATCATAGTGAAAGTGGGAGGAATCCCTGGTTTCATGCCCTTTTGAAGAATCTAACCTGTAAAATATATTTTTATAAAGGCATCAGAAAAAGATGGTGAGCAGTGGACTTACCTCTCAGTGTCTGCACAGAGAAACTGGGTGCTAGAGCACATCGGAAGGCAGTGTGCTGTATTGCCAAACTGTACTACCATGAAGTTATCAGGACATTCGCAGGAATAACTCTGACCACCAGCTTTTATTAGACAAAGATGGGAACAACCACCATTGTTGGTGCCACAAGGATTATTAACTAGTAAAAAAGAAAAAAAAATATTACCATACTTTGCAAATCCCAGGACACAAAGGTCTTAGTCTTCAATAGACTCCTCTAATACTGTATTGAAAGCTTAAATGTAGTAAGTTGAAAAACAAAACCTAGATAAGTAGGCGCTCAGAAAGAGAAATATTTATGATTTCATATACAGGAAATGTATACAATTGAACCACGACTTTTAAGAAACTAATTTAAAATAATGCACTTCCAGTCTAATTTCATTTAAGCAGCTAATCAAAGACCATTTATATCTGTAAAGTAGAGGACTACATTTATTCTGTGCATTTTATTTCCCTGAGCAAATGTAAATGCAAAAGCTGAGTGTGCTCAGGATCCTTTGCAATTAGTCTTCAGATAACAGCTGGCCCTCTAAATGCAAATCTGATTCTGTTTTCTTACCAAATGGCTGTCTGTATGGATGGTAAACATGGATGTCAAATGGCCTATGTGTGGTGTTCACAAGAACGGTCCTGTCTGATCCATCATATTTATTTCCCTTTTCGACAGTTCTTGTGTTCCAGTCAGTCCAATATATCGTGTCTTCAAAAATCGTTATTGCAAATGGATGAGGTAAAGTCCCATCATATACAGTGTGACGATGATGTCCATCCAGGTCAGAGTACCTACACAAAGAAAAACGTGCAAAACATTCAGATAAATGATAGAAGATCTTATCTTTACTGCATATGCTAATGGTAGACCATTATTGGTGACCAGGACCATGTAACGGTGGAATTGCAGCTTCTTTAGTCCCATGATAGAGCACTGTCCTCACTGAATTCATTTTAAGATATGCAGAAAAGTAAAACAGGTTATTCTATTCTAGGCGAAGAAATGGAATGGAGTAACATCCACTCACATGTAAATAAAGTCTTCGCACAGAAGCATATCAGCTAGTCAACTGAAATTTTGCACTTTTACTGACTTACAGCAAGTTATTTTTGTCCCATAAGAGACTGGCTCGCCTGGATCATTCAGATTGCTAATAATGGAACACTTAAGACAACAGGCCTCCTATATTCCTCAATTTTACATGTCTTTCTGATTTAGAGCCTCCTCTGATATAAAATCTTATTAAAGATATCTTATTTTTGATATGACCTTGCTATAGGGATGAATCACGAAATACAAAAGAGAAAGACATAGAGAAACATACTTGTAATTAATATGTATTTTAAATAGCACATTTTTAACACTTCAGCATAGAAAAGGCTGCTAGAAGAACGGATTTAAAGAAGAATGGATGTAAGTATAGCTCTAAATGCAAATATAAATATAAACACTAATATAAATACAAATGATTGTTTTTAAAGTGTTTCAATGTCCTGACAAGAACCAGAATGCTAGTTATTCGTTTCTACTGATATTTAAGTGGTAATTTTCCAACATTAGAAAAAAATTAATAGATTTTTCTCAATTAACAGGAAAAGCTATATGTTAACAGGAAATTTCATGTCATATTTATGGATACTGCTGCAAATGCTGAAGATAACATTAAGGACAAGTTTTCAGAGATCCTCTAATGATGTTATGCTATTTTATTAGCACATAACTAGTTCAGTTACAGCTCAACTCATATATAACAGGCAGAAACAACAGAACTAGAAAAAAAAATAGTGATTTTAGATTCATTTCTGCCTTGGTTCGGGCTGTACACCCAGATATAGATAAATTGCATATTCCAGCACAGACTTTGAATCTTTTCACCTGAATTTCTCAATAATTTGTGGACCACTTCCAGTGGGACCTAGGATGCAAATACAAGGACTAGGCTACTGTGTCATTCATATCACCTACTACTCCAGACTTCCTGACTCTGGTTTCCTACAGAGTCAGTGAGTAGAAGCATGGTGTTCAGAGCATCTATAAAGGCTACCACTGACTTCCAGCATGAGCAATTATTCAGTTGCTTTATTCTTCTCTGTGTACTTACTCGATGTAATTTAGATGGGCATCTGCCCAGTAGAGCTTGTCGTTGGTGTAATCTATGGTGAGTCCATTGGGCCACTCTAACTTTGTAGAGATAATCACCGTCTTGTCCTTGCCATCCATGCCTGCTCGTCCAATATAGGCTCGATCTGCCCAGTCTGTCCAGTAAATCTGTCTGTTCAAACAAACACTTATAGTTAGGACTGTAGTAAAAATATGCTGAAGTAAATATTAAAAGCCACACTCAAACATAGGAATTCCTGCAACAAAACTAAACCAGATACAGGAAGATAAGAAAAAGGTTAGTGTATTTGTTTGTTACTTTAACTACTACAGCAAACAAGTAGATGTATGCAATCACAATCATCTTCAAAGAATGCAACTGGCAGCCCCATTATCTATCAGACTGCACACACATCTATCAACCTGTTTAGCCTTGCAATCAAAATTTCCTTGTCTACATGCAACCAGATTCCACTTTCTATGATACCTGGCAACCCAGCATATATATCTATGAAAGGCAAGCTGCTATTTTTCCTAAGCTCCAGCTAAAATCTAATGCCACACAAATCTAAGTGCAGGTGGCCAAAGTTTATTTCAGATTTTCAGAGACAGTGCAAGACTATTTAAAAAAAAAAAAAGGGGGAAAGCACTTTTGGAATGTCATACCCATATTTTGGATGAACAACAATTGCTCTGGGGTACTGAAAGCAGAAAGTGTTGTTGGCATCCACACAGCGATCCACCAGTTTTTTCCGGAATCTTCCATCAAGTTCAGAGACATAGAGACAATCTTTGTAGGCATCCACCCAGTACAATTTTCTGAAATGTTTTAGAGTTAATTTATTTACTCTTACTTACATTATTTGGTTTATTTTACTTCACAGCACCTTTTTTTTTTCTCCTCCTAGAAGCAATATATCCACTATAAAGGAAGAATATACATAGTGTACTGACATCTCTTCTGCACCAACCATGCTCCGGTTTGCCCTTTATACTCCTGCTGTTCCTGCATCCACAATCATTGGTGCCAAATTCAAACTTCCAGTTACCCAGTTGAATAATAGTATGCTATTTGCCTATAAATTACTGAGCCACCTTCTCCTTCCTTCTTCTCCTACCGGCAGTGAGCAAAGAAGAGCAGGAAAGCATACATGCAGTGTAATGGATTGTGACTGGAGCTGCAAAGTGTTGGAGAGAATCACCACCTCTTCCATGCTGCCACCTCTACTCTCACCAAACAGGTAAAAAGAGTTGTCAGGTTCTCCTTTGAAAATAGCTAACTATTACTATTTGAAAGCCTAACTTAAACCTCACCTAGAACTTTTAACACTTCTATTACTTCGCCTAGGAATTATCCACAGCTGTAATCAAAGAAAACACGCAAGCTGAAGCACTGATTTTTGAAAGCCTGCAACAAAACAAAGCATTTAAATTGTTTAATTAAAACTAAAGTAGGCTATTTTGAAATTCTCTGCATGGCTTCTTCAGCTCCAGTGTGCGCAGGGTCATTCCAGAAACAGCCTGACGAAGTCCCTGTCTACACCACCCTGACCAGTACTACGGTACTCCAAAAAGGGAGGAGGAGTACGAAGACAATCTTCCCCAACCTGCAGCTCATGGCATCCCCCAGTTCTCCCCCTGTACTGGAAGTGAACAGAACAACTTATCTACCATTGTATCATCCTTCAGCCTTTCTGAAACAGATAAACAAAAACTGACTGAAGTCATAGCTAATGGTAGCTGAATTAATTCAGCAACTGTATTAGTAAATGAGCAATAGGACCACTTTGGCTAAAATTAGTCTTTTCCTTCCTCACTTCTCTATCAATCACAAAGCACTTGGGAGTGCTGGCAACATTAATTACCATTAGCTTTACAGACAAAGTGGTATAAAAATAAAAACTATTATATTGACATATTCACAAAAACACTCTGTCATAAGTTCCAAATGTGACTTTCTGAACCACTCTCATTATTCTGAAGAGTCTGATGCAGACTCTCCAGTTTGAACTTTTCATATTGATAGCAATGCAGTCAAAAAAATAAAGTGAAAACTGATGAAATACAGCCAAGAATACTGTCAGAGATGGGACCACATAAGAACAGTTTCTGTGGAAATAAATCAAACTACCTTATGACACACGGAAGGCAATCAAAAGTGATCACAATGGTAATTGATTTCCAATTATCTCGCCCTTATACTGCCCTCCTTACAGTGAATAATGTGGATCATAGGGTTTGAGTGTCAGGAAAAGATGCGTTTTCAAGAGCAAAAGAAACATGCTCTTCACGTTGGTACAGGAGCTTAAGTTCATTATGTTTACTATTACTTCACTGGAATCTAGTTACCTGTCACAGCATATTGTTTATGCAGACAGTGAAGGCTGAATCCCAACCCCAGCAACTGCTAGCAAAGGAAAAAAGAGCCGAAGCTCAGAAACCCTATCCCATAGTCGCATGTAACATCCCAGCCGCCTGCTTGGCGAGGCTGTTCATTGATAGTTCCCTAACAAGTTTCTCACGAGTCATATGCACTATGTCATTGATGAAAGAATAACTCTGAAATGACCTCAGTAAAACAGAAGTGTTATGCAATGTATTACAAGCTGATAAGTGTTTCCAGAGCAGTTGTATAGTACTGCATCCACAATCCAAAAGCTAATTCAGTGCTCTTCAGGGATTTTGTATGAAGTAGGAGAAGAACCTGAAGGTAAACCCCCTCACACATCATCTCCTTAGTAGCTCAGAAAGACAGAAAATGTATTTTCTTACCTGCCAACCCAGTCAACAGCGATACCTTCCCCATTCGGCACATCATCACTTATCACTGCCTCCTTATTTGTTCCATTCAGGAACATTCGTTCAATGACCTTCCTGCCCACATCAATCCAGTACAACCTTTTTTCCACCCTGTCAAAGTCCAGTGCCACCACATTTCTCAGTCCTTGCAAAATGAGAGAGTAAGACTGGCCATCTGCTGTGAGATTTCTCAGATAGTAACGGTTGCTAAAAATAAGGTATGGGGAGATATTACTATTTTGCCGGCAACTTTTTCCGTCAGGCTCCCGGATATAGCCTGGGGCACACTTACAGATGTAGGAGCCAGCTGTGTTCTCACAAATCTGGCTACATACTGATGGAGTTTCATTGCACTCATCAATATCATCACAAGTCCGTTTATCAGACATAAGTTTGTATCCAGGATGACAAGAACAGTAGAAACTTGTCTGGGTGTCTGTGCAGTCATGATCACATCCACTGATTGAAGGGTCACTGCATTCATTTATACCTAGGGAAGGAAAGGGAGTTCTATTCAAGCAACTGACTTACAGAGAAAATAGCGCAGTGACCTTTCAATGTATTCTCTGCATCTCTTTCTCCCTGCCTTCCCCTGAAAATGCTGAATATGAATCTGGACTAACTCTCACTGGTTGTTAAAACAGTTAGTAATTTATATGATTTAAAGAAAACAAAAGATTAAATGTATACATTTCTCATAATTCTTCTGAGATACCACCATGGCATATATATAATTGTAATTTAGCGATTATCTTCATTTTTTTTAAAGCTGCCGATGCATGTTAAATGAAGTAAGACAGTCCAAATAAATCTACACATACCACATCCTTTTTCATCACTGTTATCGAAGCAATCATCCAACCGATTGCAGACTTTAGCCATTTCAATACAGTTTCCATTGTCACATTTAAAATATTGGGGAGAGCACGTTGCTTCTGGTGTACTGCAGAGGTGTTCCAGCTCATCAGATTCATCACCACAGTCATTATCCCCATCGCAGATGTAGGCCTTGGCAATGCAGCGCCCATTCTGACAAGTAAACTGGTGCTGCTGACATGGTTCATAGATGCATCCCCTTTCATCACTGCTGTCACCACAGTCATTCCGCCTGTCGCATCTGAAGATGAATGAACACTTTTTTCAAATATAAGAAGGCATTCACCATCTCCAGGGCAGATAGCTAGAGACACTCTCCTGATTTCCAAAGGAGGTCAGATACTATCGGCTCCAATGGAAGAGACTTTCAGAAATCAGGGACATATTATATAGAGTCTGATCCTGCGAGACCTGCTTGTATTCCCTGTATCCACTACAAGCTGAACAGAATCACCCCACAAGAGGCTCTTAGGCACAGAAAAAAAAAGGATTAAATGCCAATGGTGAGAACTGGGAGTATTAACATTGAATATTTCAGAGCATTTTCAAGTTAAAACTAATGCTTGAATGAAGAGCAGATAAATCGTTTTGGTATCATATGCAAATCTATTTAACAACTAAATAGTGCAAAGAAGTTGCTTCAAGCAAATATTGCGGATTTTCTGCAGCAGCTCAAGTAGCTACAAACCTGTATGTGTTTCGGATGCACAAGCCATTATTACAAGTAAACTCATTTTCTGTACAAGATCTTCGTGTGCAGTTCTGGTGTTCATCCAATGCATCACTGCAGTCAGCATCACCATCACAGATCCATGCCCGAGGGATGCACCTCCTGAGTGGGGGTCGATTGTTGGCACATGTGAACTCTGCTGCTGTGCAGTTGCGGTTTGCTGATAGAAAGCGTGTTCAATGAGTCAGCAAGTTATACTCTGTGTATGTAAAACCCCCCCACCCACATCTAGCCTGGATATCAACACTATCCACAAAAGGGACATGCTCTGCTCCACGTGCAGAAATAGATATCACTGCACCTTCTCATATATGAAACTCATACTGATTCCCACTAATACTCAACCGGGTATTGCTGGTCATGAAGGCTGACAGAGCCAAAGCACTTCAGGATTCCTTAGCCAATGCTGGCACGTGCAGAATTCTGAATCTTGTTGGATACTCAGTATAAGCTTTCCACATGCCTGGCGAGATTTTCTGGCAGCTGAACAGATATTAAGCCTAGGCTCTCTAGCCCCCACTTTGTTCAAGGTATTCAGTGCTCCAGGAAGCAGAAGGAGCACCACTGAAGTTAAATAGGGCAAGGACTGCAAGCGTATCCAGCTGCTGTTAAAGGAATCAAGAAGCAGGAGCAGGCATGCTGGACCTCATTCTCTTTGTTCATTCTCTTAACTGCCATGTTTTTTTAACTCACATATTTGTACAGAAATTATGCCAAAACTATGTGGATATTAATATCCATAAGATGCAGTATGTGATGATCAGGGAGTATCTCTGCTGAAGTTGCTGCCCAAATCATACAAACAACGCAGGTTAATTATTATCTCAATTGAAACTCAATAATTCAAAGAAAAGTACTCACAAAATTAGAACTCTTATTTTTTATATACCAGTAAAAGATTCAATTTTAATTCAATATAATGAAAATGAAGGTACAGGAAGAACGTACCTCATGCTTAACGTGCAGCTTTATGGATAGAATTTTTTTTTTTCTTAACATAAAATGCTTGCCAAAGAAAGTGCAGTATCTATTTGTATTAGACACCTACCACAATTGTGTCTTTGATCCTCATCACTCATATCCCCACAGTCATTATCACCATCACAGATCCACGTTGCTGGGATACATCTGCCATCATCACATCTGAAGTGGTCACTTGAACAAGTCCGCACTTGAGGCACTTAAAAATGAACATAATCATTCTGCTTGTCAAACTAACCTGCACTGCTATGATAATCCACTGAGGAAGGTGTTTTAGGGAGAATCTTCTGACAGTGAAATATAAGGTAGAAGCTTAACTAGAAGAGATGTGCTCAGATAAGGGCTACAGCTCCTGTTAGTAGCCCAGAGTCTCCTTTTGGTCAGTTATATTGGGAATCTCTACAAATACTGTACCGTTTGGATATCAGTCTGCTAATCTTGTTATACTTCAAAAGAACCCTTCTTAAGAAACCTGAGACCAGAAGATCGAAATATGAAGACAACATTAAATCCAACATGAATACAGCAGTCAGCAGATGACCCTGTTTTCTTCTATTATGTATGTAATAAGGATCTAAAGTTGGCATAAGACGCAAGACATTTTCTTAAGCTAAAGGTGCAACTCCAGGAAAGTGCAAAGTGAGCTATCAGCCCTGCTTAAATCATAGAAGAATCTGTGCAGCCTAGTGTTATACCAACTTTTACAGTGAGGATAATGACTATGATGTAATATCAGTTCTCAGACACTTCAGTTAGCCCCTCCTCTTCCTCCCTAGAGATTACTCTACTTTTTTTTCACCTTCTTTCCACCTCCCCCTGCTTATTACCATCAGTTTCTATGGTGCGTACAGGATGTGCCTATTGCAATTCTATGACACTGTTCTGCATACTAGTCAAAAATGTTCCTCTATATCCCACACTCCCTTTTTCCCCAAATGCAATACTGCACACACACTTCCTGTACAGCATGACATCTGGTCTTACATTCAAAACAATACCAAAATATTTGCCGACGCTCATCACTTGATTCACCACCATCACAGTCTTTGAGTAATCAGTTGTGGCAATTAAAAGCCTTCATATTCCACACACAGCTTTAAGTAAAATTGCTGACTCAGATTACTCAGTGACTCAGATTATTTAGAGTCAGTGAATGAGCCTCAGAAGATATTTTCCACCTAGACTGGATTCAAGCTGCTGCCTACAAGAGTAACTATAGTTTTTCCATAACCCATTTTGTCTTTCAAAATATATCTTCTGAGTTTACACTTACCACAAGAGGCAGGTTCATCAGAGCCATCAGCACAGTCTATTCCTTGATCACAGTACCAATGAGCAGGAATACAGCGTCCCGATGTACAACGAAACTCACTATTTGTGCAAGTCAGTGAGACTGGAAGAAAAAACCTACATATGACTTCTTTCTTTCTGTTACCTTTCCAACTTGTTTTAAGTTTCTTTTGAATCCATGTTATGCAAAAACATTACAGACCCCAAAAAAGAAAGAGAAAAAATTATGCTAGGAAAGATGGGTTTTGTAGCCTATCTGCAAAGAGTTCTTTGTACAAACTAGCTTGATGTTTGTATGCAACAAATGGGCTTAATTCTCTCCTTAGGTACCTGTATCAGCAAATACATTTTATAATATATTATAATATATTATATATTTTTTATAATATATATAATTATATGTATATTTTATAATATATTATAATAAGATATAATTTGCTCTGCAAATAGGATTGCATGCAGCAATCTTAAATATGTTCTACATCTATACTTGAGATTTGCGCACAAGAAAATGAACACAGTCCAACGTACTAACTTCTCCAGTGCCCAAACCAAGTGGTAGGAGACTCCATGCAGTAAGGTTTGCTAATTTCTTCAGTAGTTACTGATACTTTCCTGTATCCCTCTGATGGTTCCAAGATACCAAAAAGGATCTAGTCTGGCCTTTTAACTTGGTCTTATATGTGCCTTAGAGATGGAAATCAAAGGCAATTAACACATTGCTCATTAATGTCTTAGGGCTTCTTTCATTTCCCATCCTCCCTATCTCTTGTTCTTTCTTGCCCTTCATCACTTCTCAATTTAAGTAATTCAGTAGTGATGAGACATAAACAGTAGAAGGGAGAAAGCACACCTTTCATGAGCAGCACAAGATTCACTAGGTCTGTATATTTAGCCACATACTTTTTGACACGTAGAGGTCCATGCATAAAAGTGGCCAAGCTCTGAGCAGAAAAATTGAACTCATATTTTAGAAAAATTGTGGCATAGGTAATTCAAGGCATGCAACTTTAGGAAAACTAGTCAAAACAAAAATAATCCACTCAGGCAATATTAAAAATAAATCATTGTATGAAAACACCCATTATTAAATAGGAAAAGTACTACCTAACTACTACCTAATACTAACATCTAGAAAAGATATGCTGTTTTGTAATTAAAGATGATTAAAAAGTACACACTTTTGTATAAGAGCTGGAATCTGAAATGAACTATGAATCCTAAGTTAAGGCACACACAACTGCATGAAAGAGCTAAAAGAAATTGCATTTCAGTCTGTATATAATTTCATTTGATTAGAAGGAAAATATCCTAATAATAAAGTTCCGGAAAAAAGCCAATTTAACTAGAATACCTAAGTGCCAATTACCTTGTAGAAACAGAAAGTATACAGAGCAAAAGAAATGATCCCTCAACTGCTACATAAAAAAAAATTATTAGACTTTTTGCACCATTATTAGATAAAAGCACAAGTTAGACGAAAAAGAGTGAATAAGACAATGCATACACCTTATAACTCTTCAGTACTACAAAAGAGTAGATTTTGAGAACAGTTAGTTATGAAAAAGGTAAGGAGCAGTGGAATAAATTACTGAAGTACTAGCAACTAACTGACCCTATTAACTTACCACAATGAGTAGGGCTCTCATCACTCATATCTCCACAGTCGTTATCACCATCACATAAATACGTTCGAGGAATGCAAATGTTTGTGCTTTGACATTTTGTAAAACCAGACTGACAAGTGCGCTCCGCTTTAAGGAGGGGGGAAAAATGCAAAAGTTCTTTAGAGCTTTTTTTTTTTTTTCCCCATGTATATACCATTGAAAGATACATAATACTGTTAAAATCCCCATCTTCTGGGACTCTGATCAATCCAGAGTACATTTTTTTCATATATGCTTTGGGTATAAGACTGTCAATGATTCATTGACACTCTCACCCAAAGGCAACCAAAAGTTTAAAGTGGTCGAAGTGATTTTAAAAATTCCTGGACCTGAGACAGCTGCAGATGTACTCCACCCACTGAAAACAATACTAAATTAAAAGCAAAATAGTACGCTGTATATTTTCATTGCTATCTTCCTCTTCAGTAGTAGCTAAACCCAAATTTCCTTGGAAAATGCAAAAAGAAATGTCCAAACAATGCAAACCATTTTCCTCTCACTTCCATTCAAATGCTAAAGTGCACTCATACTGTTCATCCTACATGGAAACAATTAGGCCATTGCTTTTTGGGGAAAAGTACTGTCAAAAACACGACCAAAGAAATACATGCTAATACTTGGAGGCGAGGGAATGTAAACTGACGGATTCACACTGTAATGCCTGAATTTGCAACCAGCTGGTACTGTATGAATCATCACACCAACTACAAATGACTAATAGACCAAGAATTTCAAATATTCAGATTTCACTGAGAATAAAAAAGAATATGTCACAAATAATATAGCACAAAAAAATCAGTTTGTGCACAAAAAATGAAAAAAAAAACCTTCCCTAAATACATTTTTATCAAACTATTTCTCTAACTCCAGATATAAATTTTCCACTGAAGAACACAATCTTAGTGCAAAAAACATGATTAGCTTGATTAACTGCATTACTAGTCAATACTGAACTAATCACAATTTATATTTTACGGAAAACAAATGTAACTCATAACTTTTCAAAAAGTATAACAATTATAATTTTAAAAAGAATAAATATAAACCTTGCCTGTATAAGAGTCACAATATTCACTCCTGATGACTAAATCTAGTATAAATAACGTAGCATGATACAAAGTATACAGTAAAAATCCACACTGTCAAACTCAAGGTGAATTCTGCAAAATGTAGGCCCTGTGTCCAACTCAATTGAAATAATCTTTTTGAAGTCAGTGGGACTACTCACGAAGCCTAACATTAAGCACTCTATTAGTATTTGTTGGATCAAGGTAGATTAAGGATTCAGTTTGCTTAAATATAACACAAAGCAGAATCTGTAATGTAAATAAAAAACCTTTTATCCTTTTTGCTGCCTTTGTCATATTCTTCACACAAAGAGATCTGCCTCTTCTTTGCTCTAAAGAGACAGACTCAAATATACACTAGGTAATTAGGATGAACTTACGGCAATTTCTCTCATCTGATGTGCCATTATCATAACAGTTGTTTACTCCATTGCAGACATACTGAAGAGATATACACCTTCCATTATTGCAAGTGAATTCTGTGTGGGAGTCACAAGCTCGGAATAAGCAGCCAACCTCATCGCTATTGTCTCCACAGTCATTGTAGTGATCACAGCGGTAATGATAGGGTACACATCGCCCATTACCACAGGTAAAAGCTGTTGGCTGACAAGTATGGAAAGCTGTATGAAATAGGAAAATATTAAAAAAAATAAAAATAAAAATAAAAAACAAAGAACAAAATACATGGATAAAACGTAATCTAAGTTCTCTGACAAAGTAGCAAATCAAATCACAATGTTTTTACCTGCCAGGGCAAACACAGCTGCAAAACGTACTGCATGAAAAGTAAAATACATATTTGAATTAAACGAATTAGAAATTAGATATACATCATATAAAGTTAATACTACAGCACTTCTGGATTCTAGAGCAAATTAGTTGCCATTCAGATCTCATGATGTAAAACAAAGTCTATGAGCAAGCAGGGGATCATATCCAAACTGCAGCCACAAGATGTGTGATCATAAAGCCGTACAAGCAAGAGAATACTGTACAGCTAGGACAAAGTGTGCATGCAGACTTTCTCACGCAGTTATTTTAAACGCTTACCGCACACGCTCTCCAACTCATCACTGCCATCACCACAGTCATTGTCATTGTCGCATTTCCATCGCTCTGAGATGCACTGCCCATTCAGACACGTGAAGAAACCAGCATCACACCTGGTACCGCTATCCACAATACAGTGTTTGTTATTATTGGCTAAATACCAGCGACCTTCAGATGGGCACTGACATTCTGCACCATTGGGACCTAGATTTATGTGTGACAGTTAAAAAAAAAAAAAAGACAAAAAACAAAGTAATTTTAACATTGCTGCTTTAGATAGGGTTCTGTTAAACTGTTCACAGCTATAACACTGGAAAATGCAATGCAATGAAATCCTCACAACTCCTGTAAAATCTACTTGCTTAGACAGAAGTGTGGCTACTTAGCCAGATTTTCATCTCAGTTAAGCATATGCAAATCCATTGAAACCCAGAAGTTTTACTTTAGAGCTCCCTAGAGAAACTGAGATCAGAACTTAAGAGTACCTTAATAACTGTTTGCTGTCCAAATACTTTTTGGGTGGCTGCAAGATGGCCTCTGATGCTTTCAAATATCAGAGTTACACCAGCTGAGGCTCTATCCCTCAACATCAAAACACAATTTTCCAAACTCCTTGCACTAGACTAACTGCTCTTCTCAAAATCAGTGAGAAGTTTGAGTTGTTTTCAGTCAAGACAGATTTTTTAAAGGCATTTAAGATCCTCAAAATGAAAGCAGGCACTGAATGAGTTTTTCCAGAGTCAAGGATCATAATTTCCAGAAATCCACAATGCATGAATCAGCTCTGTAGCAGGTTTGTTCTTTGGGGTACACTGCCATTCTGATTTCATGGCCATCTGGACTGGTGACCTGTTGAAGCACTTTGACTGTCCCTTTACGTGTGCACAAGGAGAGTTACAAGATGGGATACATACGTCACTCTGGTCTCACCCCAATATGCAGCTGAAGATACAGTCAGAATATGTTTCTGGGGACAATGACTCAAAAATGCACCTGCCCCACAGTGCAGACAGGGATCAGTTTGTGCTACCTTCTCAGTAATTGCCCAAAATTTAAAATGAGACAGAGACCTTTTATTTGGAAATGTAACCATTAGGGAAAGACTTCATAATATCATGTAATAAAGAAATAGCGACCTTAAAGAATTTTTAAATATGTGATAGGAAGTATCTATTCAGTATATGGTGTATCAATATATATTCCTAAGGTAACCATATGCTGCTGAGCTCACTTCACATCCCACCCTAGAGGAAATAAAAGTTAAAATCTCAGAAAAAAAATTGTTTTGGTTTAAATCAGAGAAACACACGAATTTTATTTGTGAAGATTCTCAGGGAAAACCCTCAAGTGTGTTGGCAAAATACCATGGGCCTGAACGGCAATCATTTTGACTGCATTATATAAATAAAATAGTTATTAAACATTTAGAATCTTAGAATGGTTTGGATTGAAAGGGACCTTAAAGATAATCTAATTCCAAGCCCCCTGCCATCAGGGGGAACACTAAGGAATACTTTAGCTGTCCCAGTGCGACTAAAACCTATTATACTATGAGTTCTAATACAGGCAACACTAACAGCTTACAGACATCAAGCATAGTAGCCTACCTGGTGCACAAATGTGACTGCAACCACCATTGAACTGGTTGCAAGGGTTGGTACACTGCTGCTGCTTGCTTTTTGCCCAGACATGAATATCCATTGGTCTTTGTGGAAGATTCATGATCATTACAATCTGATCTGACCCATCATATTTATTAGCTCGGTAAATGCTTCGTGTGTTCCAGTCTGTCCAATATATGTGTTGATCAAACAATGTCATTGCAAACGGATGCAGAGCTGTGCTAACAATCACCTCACGATTTGTACCAGTGAGAGTGCATCTCTCAATCTTTTGCCTAAAATGATAAAGAAATAATGACATCTTAAAAGAAGTCTTTCAACTTATATAAAAGGTCATGCCCTAATTCTGTGACTAGTATTCCCCATTTCAGTAATGTGCACCAATATGTAGGGTGGTGTTATGAGTTAAGAATCTCAAATTTTTCAGACTATGGCTTCAATAGCGATGCAGAGTAGTAGCTCTGCAATACTGATACAATAATGCACTGGAATTAATCAGACTGTAGATTGAAATTTTTAAACTACTCTACTGAGAGCTAAAGTGAATGCAAAACTTCATGAGAGAATACGCTTTTGGAATAGGTATGATAACTTCTTGTACCTGGAGAAAACCAACAGTCCCTTGAAATGGGACACATTTTTATTTCAGTTTTATCTTCTGCAGATCCAAATCTACACAATCCAGAAATACAGCAAATTCATGAGACTATGAATACACATTTTTTATTATTTCTCACATAAGAATACAGAAGAGAAAAACAGTTCTAATATATAATAACCACTATACATATAACATACGATAAACATAAATAATATATCATAAAAAATAATTTCTTCATATTTGATCTTTCATTTTTGATTCTACCTTCTTCTTGCAATGATAAACAAAATTCCAACAAGCAAGATCTCAAGGAACCTTGGAAAATCAAGGCTCAGCTCAAAGTTCTTTGACAGACACATTCCTGCTGTATGTGGACCATTCTTCGCTTGCCGCAGACAGCGCTACTGAGCCACAACCACCTTGTCACTGGCTCTCTCCCTTCAGCTATTCCCAATCTAATAATGACCACTTCAACAAAGGTCAGGGGGAAGCAGGAGAAGACATGCTGATGCCAGGAGACTCGATATGTACTATTCATACAAGGCCATTATTTCTAAAAATTGTTTATAAAATGACCATAAATGTTAGATACCCCTTTCACCATACAGATTCCTGTCTGAGATAGGCAGACTGTACAAGAATAAAATATAAGAGAAGAGAAAATGGAGGACATTCAAAAGTTATTTGCAAAGAGGATAACAAGAATTAATAAGTAACAGATGGAGTTCTTCATAGGAACAGAAAGAGCTTAGCAGAAAAGCATCAGGATATAATTAAATTCTGAACGTGAGATGAGGTACTGTCAGCAAGTTGAAGGCAGCAGAACAAGAATAAGCATGGATAAAGGCAGCTCCTTGCCTCCAGCTCCCAACATCTCGATGATCAGACCAGTCACACTGTAACGTTTACATAACAAGGCTGCCAACCGCTTACTGACAGAAAGAACACTCTTCAGGTTGTCTCTGCTCCATCAAGTACAGCATCACTCAACTGCACTGCTCTTAACACTCATTTCTAAAGACCAGATAAATGTAGGGCAGTGTGTATGCTTATGCATGAAGGCATAATGCCTAAGACACTGAGTGGCGTTCATGGAACATCAAGGGAACAGAAAAGTTCTCTAAGAAGCTGTGGTGTCTTTCACACACAAGCTTCTGAAAAGGAGCTAATAAGAATCCCAGAATGGCTCTATGGAGGGTAAGGATAAGGAAGCTGTGGGACTCAACACGTCACACCCGATCATTTTCTTCCTGCTAGCAGCCTCTCTTTCTGTTCATCACTGCCACTGAATTGCCACTCGTGTGAATTCAGAAGGGTCAAATGTTGTTGGAGACTACACGAGGAAGCTCCACCCTTTGGTTCAAGCCACCAGAAGAAAACACAGAAACAGTCTAACAACAGTCTTAGCATTAGCAGTAAGAAAATCACTTGAACTTATTTTATCTAACCTCAAAGCAAACATGTTTAAGTCTCCCCTAGAGACTAAATATAATTATTACCAATTATATTTATGGCATTTATGTGGGTCAAGTAAGAATGGAAATAGCTAACTAGAAAATGTGCAGATAAAAAATTCTCAATGAGCGGAACACCTCCTCTGTCATCATTAATGGGAAGTAAAAAGCTGCATTTCATATAAGCAGAAGAAAAAGCAGAATTTTAGTAATTATTAAAGGAAAATAATAGTAGGCAGATAACTTACAAGGCAAAAGCTTTGATGTGAAAGAATAGTTGTGGGAAAAGTGCAGGAAAGTACTTTTCTATACAATTTTGCTTCTACAAAATTAAACAAGCGCATATGCAACTCTTTTGCAGTATAGGCTGAGACAATTTCTCCCTTCCATTCCACAGGGAAGTTCTCAGTGGGAGCCCTGTACATATAGCTCCCTAGTGTCAGAATGTTAACTGGCGAGAGATCCTCACTATTTTGCATGTAGCAATGTGAAGATCTAGGAGAGTAACAGATTACAACTAGCACATATATTCTATCTCCTTGAGATGTATCTTGAGAGTTGCATGGGTGCCCAATGATATCACAAGGCTTACAAGGCCACATGACGGTCTAGAACAAAAGAATAGAAACACCATTTTAGAGAAAGAGGGATGACACCTTGGGGAGACTAGAATAAAGAAGATGAGAATAATCAGGAGGAAAAATGGGGGAGAAGATACAGGTGGCCTTTGTGTTCTCTTGAGGCATTGAGAGCTAAGGAGCACTGTCATACTGAGTGCCTGTTCCTCATATCTTACCCCATGCTAGTATCTGTCCCTCTGAAGTAGGGGTAAAGGACCTCTTTAAGAAAATGAGGACCCCTCTCCCCTGCACATGAAAGTCGGAATATAGAAGAGTTCATGCTGTTTAGGTATCTGTTGCCCTTCCACCATTAACTAAAGTCTAAAAGAGAGGAGGATGTCTCATTTGACATTCCGCATCTGTAACAGGATCCCTAGGACACAGGGTCCCATGACAGATTCCCTGCACACAGATTAATCCATGTAAGGATGCCTTCCTTCCAGAAGATCCCATAGAGGCACAGACCATAAGAGCTACATTACAGACATCTTTCTGTCACAGCAGCAGAGGAGAAGCCTGCAAAGGAACTGCTATTCCGAACAAACCTGAGGAGGAAAGTCTGATTGCTGCAGTGATTTCTCTGAGAACATGGGTGAATTTGAATTCTAAACTAAATTAAACTATTTTTAAACACTTTCCCGCTGATGACAGAAATTACGGTGGCATACAATGAAGGGTAGGATTCTGTCTGGTTGGCAAAAGCATGAACTTGATGCCAAATTCCACAAGTGACAGCCATTAACCCTGAGAAATAAATGCAAAATGTGCACTGTAGTGTATGTGTAAGAGAAGATGCTTATAAAAATCCTGGAGTTGAAAGTAAGATGAACAAACTGCCAGTGGATATAAATTCCATAGAGCCCTGGACTAAATCTATCTTGTGACATCACAGAACTTCTTAGGGTACAGCAGTTCCACATCAATACCAAGAATTGATATTGCATTGCTATCAAATAATTCTTAATATTCTAGTATACAAATTGTCAAATTCAACTGAAATGCTGAAAAAACAGGAAAAAAAAAGATGAAAAATAAATAGACCTATTCAAAAATTAACCTAATGCAAATCAACAACTGTGTTGTCAATACATACAGGTTTGCATCAGCCCAGTATAGCCGCTGTTCTTCATAGTCCAGGGTAAGCCCATTTGGCCATACCAGATCGGTGCTTACAATAGGTGTTCTGAAGTTTCCTCCAAGTGTAGCTCGTTCTATCTTTGCATTGGAACTCCAGTCAGTCCAGTACATATACCTGTCAATAACATGATTGAAAAGTTTTATTTTCAACAAAGAAAGCTTGTATCTCCACCCTGGTGACTCCCACTGAACTGTGGAGTGCAAAACCAGGGGAAAAGAATTTCTTGCTCTGTTTTGTCTCACATTTACAAAGGGATTTTCTAGCAGGGATAACTGGGCTCCACTGGAGTGAACTTCAGAAAAGTTCTTCCAGCTCCTGTGAGAATCCAGTAAAGTCAAATATTCTCTTTCTTATCTTTCTTCATTTGAAATACAGTCTAATACTGCCCCCAGCCTCTCAGAGATGTTTTGATATTAAAACCAAAAAAATTTTTGAGGCACTCAGGAAACACAACACCAGAAGAAACGAAAGATCATATACAACTCTAAATGGATACATCTCTTGGCAGTGCCACCTGATTATCAAGATATGATCATCTTGAAGAAATCTTGGTGTCAACAGATACCTTTTGTTTCTCTGTCTTACACAGCAAATGGAGGATGGTTAGTTGCTTGATAAACACCTGCTTTGAAAATCATTCTCATTTACCCCCTAATACCTGGCTCCCAACCTCAATTACAGGAGCCTCATACACTACACATTCACAAATGTTCTAAAAATCTCTGAAGAAAATTCAAATCTCTGAGGCTGAGATCAGCTCAAAAACTTAAACATAAAGAGTTATATCCAGGACAGTTATGAGCATCTAGAACCTAGGACTTAGAACATGAAGCATCTGGCAGTCTTCATCAAAGCCCAAACTACAGGTTCACCTGCAGTCAAGATAAAGCATACAAAGTGCAACACATACCCTCTGCAGGGATCCAATACAATGGCTCTTGGTCGTGGAACCCGGGCAATCACAGTGCGGTTAGAGCCATCCACAGCCATTGAGCTGATAGTCTGATTGAGGTAGTCACTGTAGTAAACTCTGTTATTGATCCAGTCAAAGGCTATGCCATCTGGAGTCCCCAGGTCTTAGATACACGCAAACACACAAACAAAAAGTTCAGTACAGTTTCCTGAGATACTGCAATACTCTTCATCTATTACAATGTAGTAACAACAAGATTTCCTTGAAATACCATTGGTATCAATGCAAATTTGTCTGTTTAAAATCTGAAGAACTAATACTTCAGACTTTGGCAGTCCTGTGTATTGAAAAGGGCTGAAAAGACCTTTTCCTCACATAGACCTAAGTACTGGTTGCTATTCTCCAAGAAGTAACAGGAATCACCCCTCACTCCATCCTGTGAGTTCAGAGAGCACCAAAACCGGCAGAGGTAGATACAGAAGAGACATTGGTTTGTCCTCATTTTGTACTTTTACTAGAGGGGGACCCAGGCACTATGACAGATTGTGTCACAGAAGAGAGGACGGTAATAGGGAAGACTTCAAGATGCAAATCCTTCTGAGCTCATCCAGAGAAGGTGCAGTTCCACTCTACCTTTAACAGCAAGATGCGCTGAAATGAGGACGTAAGCTGTCCATCAGTCCGGCATACTTACGCAGTTTAATCAAGCAAGCATTAGGAGCAACTACTGGCTTTCTCAAAACACAGCCTGCTAGTCATCTAATTTTCTCTCTGAACTCTGCTTCATTCAACCTCTGGCCCCACTAAATGCCCTCCCTGAACTGACCTGCTACCTTGCTTCCCTCATCTCACTCTTCTGAAGATTTGCTCCTCCCACAACAGCCACAGGGATCTGATTGGCAGCAAACAGCAAGTCAGAGGAAAAACTGGAGACTGTACATAATCATAATAATTCAAAAATGTTTTAACAAACACAATAATAGCCAGTAGCATTACAGGTGTTTCACTTCTGTATTAAACCCATATAGTTTGTCTTTCCATAGCGATAAATTCACAGTATCCTTCTGTATCTCTATGGTACTTGCTGCAATCTTAAAACTACTAAAAATACATAATAATATTTAACCAGTTTTATACTTCCTTTTCATTATGATCAAGATGAAATAAGACTCAGAAGAGGAAAAAAATGAGCAGAAGAGTCAAAAGGAGCATTTAATCAGTTATCTTAATTAAACAGTCTACCTTGATAATTAGCAAAAAAATACCTGCTGACCTAGTGATAGGTGCTACAGCCCATTTTTTTCAATATCTGATTATTTTGAATCACAATTCAGTGCACTTACCAGATGCAACTACTGTTGGAGTGCTAACTCCGGAGTAAATACTAATGTAGCTGATTCTTCCTGTCGCAGAAGGATAACTTTGTGTAAAATATATTCGGTTGTTTAGGCTGTCAAAATCCAGGGCCACTGCAGTTCTTAACACATTGACTGTGCGGAAGGGAGGACTGTGATTTTCAGGATCTAGGTGGATACTTCTGATGGCATTCTCAAGGGCAAAAATCAAGTAATCATCTGTTGAAATGGAACATCTCCTGCCATCACTGCCCAATGTTCCAAAGGCACAACCACATTTGGGTGTTTGCACATCAGGCAGGGCAAAACACAGATGGGAACAGCCTCCATTGTTGTCCACGCAAGGATTGTTGTTGATGTCAAGAGGTGAACGTGACTGAAAATGACTGTTGTAAATGGTAACATCCCTTAACCAATTAATGTTGTCTCTTATTACTGTTGGCTGATCAGTATTGCCTGGCTCCTTGCTGGCTTGGAAGACTTTCTTCAGGTTCCGATCCACCCAGATCATAGAATTCCCAAAGACAGTGATACCATATGGAGTTGGATAACGACTGCCATAACGCACAATTTCAACATCACCACCATCAGGCTGAATTCTTGCAATCATATCTAAGGAATCATCCACCCAGTAAATGTAGCCATTGCTGTGATCTATGGCCAACCCACGAGGTGTGACAATGCCCTCAGACACCAGAACTGTTCTGTTGGTGCAGTCCAGAAATGCACGTTCGATCTTCGGATTTTGCCCATAATCTGCCCAGAACAGGTATCTGTTTTTTGGGTCTACTACTATGTGCCTTGGCATATCTATGGTAGTTTTAAGCAAAACACGGCGGTAAGTTGTGTTTAAACGCAAAACTTCTATAAAAGTCTCTGTCAGGAATGCATTTGTAAAATAAAGATTTCCTGTATTTAAAAAAGTGAGAAAAACAAAGCAGAATGACAAAACAGAAAGTTAATACACAGCATTACCACCTGTGAAACAGGAGCTGATAAAATACAAAACTATAAAATGAATACCCATAAACATCTTAGAAGTTAGGACCACAAAGTACTTGCCTCCACTTTGACGAATTAGAAAAGAGATACCCAAAATGACAACAGTCATTTTCTAAATCCTTGATGATTTCTATAGAGAAAATCATTGGTATACAATCAAAATTGCATTAACCACAGTTGTTCTTTATTTTTTTCAATCTTAAATATTTATCTAAAATATTTATTGGTAATTTAGAGCTGCCTTTGGCTTGGCCTTCCATACTCTTATCCCCTTACCTTTCACAACACACAACTATGAAATCCGTGTTGTGGCATGGCACTGTATACAGTAACTAAATTAAGCGTACATGGTAGCTGATTATTCCCACCCCCCCCCCCCCAACTAGCCTATCAATCTCCAGAAGAACTTTTGCAAAACATACATACAGCATGTATATGTATAAAATAGAAATATTACTGGCAGTGGTCAGCTATTTAGTGTTGATGAGCACTTTCTGAAGTGTTAATATTTTAATTAATCTCTAATGTTTGTTTAAATAGAAATGGGAACTGTGAAAGGGAAAATTAAAGTTTAGAGACAAAGCATTTCTTCTGCTTTCTTTACTTTTCAGTAAAATTTATAGGATTTTCACACAGCTGACTAAGGGTAAACGAAAAGCCCTTCTCCCTATCAACAACATCATCAGACAGCTTTTGTGCACTCTCCTCTGGTACATGTGCTTCACTGTGGCTGTAAAGTACAGTAGTATACTGATAACAGCTACTTAGGAATGCAAAGGTAAGAAAAGAAAGCTGAGATAAATACGAAAGCATCAGGCGAGGAAAGACTTTATACATTTACTCTGTTTATCATTTTATATCTAGCTCATAAACCAAAAGATACACAAACTTTCATTTTATATGTATATAAACGTAAGAGGCATTCATTACTTTCTTTTGTTTTAAAATCAGTCCATAGACACAGTTAAAATCATATATGACTTCCATTCAAAATAGTTCCTTTAGAATGTGTTTATATTAATCTAAAAGTTTTACAGTGTGTAAAGAATAACATTCTTCTAAATTCAGCTATGCTTACCTGCTACCCAGTCAATTGCAATGCCACGGATTCCATTTCGTCCTATTCCATTTGTAACAACATTTCTAAAGTAAGAACCATCAGGTTTAATTTTACGTATTGCATTCTGAGAAGAAACTGTGCTACTGAAGTCACACCAGTAAATGAAACCGGAGGGCATGTGAACATCCACGTGAAGCGCATTTCGTCCTGAAATGTTTTGAAAAGTACTTATCTTTAATATAAATAAACTTATTTAAAACATGTAGTATGCAGGCAAGAAATGCCAAAATATTAGGCATTATAAGATTTCCTCTTACTATAATTTTAACGTACCTCTTCCTGCCAGTGGTACCATGGCTTCAGAGTGATCAGATGTCTCTAAACTAAATCCTTTAATTGCAGAAAGCATAGAAACAACTACAAATGAACTATATGGAGAACAGGTTCTGTTATCAGGATTTAGCTGAAAGCCAGTAGCACATGCACAGGAGAATAATCCACCAGGTACTGGTAGGCAAAGTTGTTGGCAGACTCCAATATTATTACTGCAGCCATTTGAGGAACCAGCAGAATCTGTGAAAAGATGATGTGGCAACACACAAAAATCTGAACTGTATCATCACAGACTCCTGCAGATATACAACCAAACTCATATACTTGCATAGTATTAACAACCAGCTGGCAAAAATAAAGATCTTAATCACCATTTAAGCACATACGTGTTAGTAATCTATTTGCTGGTTTCTTGTCATTTAAGATCAATGGGGCCAAGAGTCAGATAAAACAGATACATACATCTGAAGCTAAAGTAACAGGATTTGTTATTTAGTCAATTTTACACTGATAATATTTTCATAAAAGTACGCATGTGAATAGATGCCTTAAGAGGATGGTGGAACAACTCTTTACCAAAATGAGGTAAAAGCTTCTGACACATCAAACAACTTGTTTTTAAAAAGCATGAATTTGTCTCTAATGGAAGCTTGAGTTTTCACAAGTTGGAAATCTTGAAATACCTCTTTAGCAAATACTCACTGTCTCTATAATACACTCGCAGGCACTTCAGTCTTGGGACGTTGTCTCTCAGTACTACTTTGTTTGCTCCAGTAGACTTGTCAACTCGTTCAATAACTTCATAATCTCGATCAGTATAGTACAGAAAGGTATCATATACAGCAATTCCCCATGGATGAGAAAGATGAACCACCAGAGTCACACGATTTGTACCATCCACATTGCCTTTCTCAATCTAAGAAATCAATTTAAAGCTTACTATGAGTTCAATGTTACAATGCAGAATTAAAATACAACATATGCTACTAAAATCTCTTCATGCATAAGATCTTTATGTACCTTCCATAGGTAGGAAGGAAAGGGTCAGCAGGATGATAACAACGTTGCTCCATTCAAGTCATCACATTTTTAAGGGTAACCAGTAACAACTGTTATTCAGATTTTGCTTGGCCCTGCAACTCCAACTTAAATGAGTAAACTAAAGTAACTGAATTACTCTTGTGAATCACACACACATAGAAAGATAAACAGGTAACAAAGCAAGTATTAAAAAAGCATCTCCTACCACTCCTGTGCTTGTGACAGCCCAGTACAATTTTTGTTCCTTAATGTCAACGGTAATGAACTCCACATGATCCAGGTTGCCAGTGAAGAGGGTTTGTATGTTTGACCCATCCATGTTTGCACTGGCAACCTTTGCTGGGACTCCACTGTCAGTTCCCTGGTCCGTCCAATACAGCTTTCTGTAACACATTATCACAACTGTTAGCAAAGCTGGTGAAGGAGAACAGTGGCCCAGAGTGACTAAAGCATACGTTTAAATCCATCTCCTTCCTCAGCCAAATACTTCGGCATATGATGAATAGAGATCACATTGAATTGGACCTCAATGAAAAAGAGATCTTGTTTTAAAAGAACAATGCCTGTTAAACCACTTTCAGAAATCCACGTGCTCTCCTGTATCACCCACAATACTGTCAGCAGGTAAACTCAGCAGATTATTAGTAGTATAACAAGAAGACAGGAGAATAATAATTCTGTTTCAAAGGTAGTTGCAAAGTTTCAACAGTAAGTTTGGTTCCAATTTGGAATTAAAATTGCAAGTTCAAAAAATCTGTATGAAAGAAAATTTGATTAACTGCCTCTGAGGAATATGTGCACTGCTCTGGCCTCAGTTGCTGAAGAACAGCTAGGGCACATGGCAACCAGACTCCCAAGTAGGGGCATCAATTCATCTGAAAGCCTGCCAGGTTACCAGCAGGACAGTCTCATGACTAATATGGTCCTATGAAACACTGTGATTTTGGAAAAAAAAAAAAGCACCATATTGCAATTTTGCGTACTTGCTGAAATAAATAAATAAATACAGCTCTATTAATTCCATTTGCAGACTAATGTATAGGGTTCCCGTTTTTGGGATAGAGTAGTAAAATCGTATTTAGTACTACAGTATTTAACATGTGACATTCTTCCTGTGTAGTGTCTTTATTATTGACAGGCCTCAAAACAGACTTCACAAGATATTATGAAGAAAGACTTTGTAATTCTCTTTACTCTGAGTTCCCATTTTACAAAGATTTTTTCACAATCATAATATTCTGAGATCCTTCTTAATTTAAAAAAAAATGAATGTTAGCATGCAAGTAAACGGTAAATTAAGGAGAATGTACATCCATGCAACAATTTATGTAGTCATGCAATTATTTTGTAGGCCTTAAAAAGAATAAATTGTGCACAAACATGAAAAAACCAAAACTATGTCAAATCTGGGACTGAAGCTGAAGACCCTAAAAATTAGGAAAAATGCGGAGAAAATACTCATGCAAAACAACTGAAATTTTAGAAATTTACCCTCTTGCTGGATCAACTGTCAAACCAATCGGCATTCCAGCTCCCAGAGAGGTACCATCATTGGTGATCAGAGTTTTCCTGTACATTACTTCACCATGCAGCTTCAGGACCTACGCAAACATCGAATTGGTCAGAGCATGTAATATAGAACTTAGGATAAATTTTCAGATTAAGGAAGGAAGCCTAAATCCACTGGGAGTTGAAATTGCAGAAAACTTTCTCAAACACTATGAAGAAAAAGTACATTGCTTGGTACTCTAATGATCTTCTCTCACATGCACTCCTTGAAGCAGCTGCTTGCAGCTCAGAACCTGCCTTTGTTAATAAATAAGTATCCTAGGTTTAAAAATAGCTAATGTTTCAACTTCCATAATATCTTGATAGCATTACAGGCTGAATGGGTTGACGAAATGCTGCTTTAAAAAGTATTACCTTTTACTTGTTTAAATTAGATGACTTTTAATTTAATAGTATGTATTTATATTTTAGCACAAGGGAATTCATGACTGGGTGCATTCACATTCATCACTGTATTACATATTGCTTATTCTCTATTTCCCTACGATAAATGGCAGTTTATTCTTCCCATATCATCAGATTGCTAGTCTCCAGGAAGCTACATAACATGGTATCAAAGCATTTGGGATGGATCTTACTGCATTTGATGGCAACATTCCTTTACTGTCAGAGGCATTGCACTGGGATCTTTAACTTGAAGTGAAATCAGTAATAATAGTAGTAACTATTGTGTTATGAAAGTTTGTGTGTCAAACACCAGAAGCCTACTGACTTGAAGAAAAAAGAGATCCATGCACAAATAAAGTTCCTAGAATATACTGCTTTCAAAATATTTTTGACTATGCTCAAATTTAGGTTTGTTTCTTCAAGTGTGTAAATCACTTTTCTTCATACTATTTATTTGCTTTAAAAAAAAAAAAGGAAATCTAATTTCAGTTTTTCACTAAAAAATAGTTCTAATTTCAAACTGTATACATAGTAGCAAATTATCTAGACTCTTAGTTTTCAATTGCCCTTCTTAAATAATTACCTCAATTGACTGTGTCCCTGGGTTACTGTAATAAAGGTTTGCAGATATCCAGTCCAATGCTAGGCCAATAGGTGCACCAATAACAGCTGCTGGAGCAAAAACTGTCCTGTTAGATCCATCCGACCTCACTCTGTGAATTTCACCCTGGGAAAAATGATAACAAAAGTGACAAAACATCAAGAGCAGTTTCACAAAACTGGTTTATTCCAACCATGCGAGCAGATTAAATTCCAATCTTTCCTTAGCAAAGATGAAAATCCAGTAGAGAGAAAGTAATTTTACATGCTCAATGCATAACCACGGTAAAAATATTATTTTAAAGCATAATTTTATGGTGTAAAGAGGCACAACAGTTCATTAACCAAATCAAAGTGATCAACAGAAATAAAATGGCTATGTAATACAAGCCTGAACTGTATATTTTTAAGCTATGTACAGCCACACTACTGTAATTTGTACTTTATTATCAAAAGATTTTTACCAGGATACCTCAGTTAACCATCTTGAATACACCTGAAATCTAATAAAGTGAAATAGTGTTCTCTGTGAGCATAAATACATAAGAAGCAAATTTTTAATAAACTGTTATAGCAAGAACCAAGACTGAAATTATCCTTGCAGTTTTCTTCATAAGAGTAACCTCTGATATGGTATCTTGTGACTTGAAGGCTCAATTGTATTAGCTACAGCATGTAATATTAAAGCATGATATAAAAACAAACACTAAACTCAGAGTTACAAGTTAGACTGAGATCTGAAGTGGTTACTATAGCTGCCCACCTGATTTTTCTTCAGGTTAAGTCAGTTTTACATGAGTTCTGCGCAGAAGTCGATGGCTATTATCAAGTGAACCTTTCACAACTAATACTAAAACAGAATTGAAGCACCAGCAGTTAACCATAAATTATTAAGCCTTTTGGAGAAGAGGTCTATAGGATCTGGGGAGTCAGGATTGAAATCTGTCTCTCTCCCCTCAGTAATTTCTTTCTTCTCCACTAATGCAGATGTGCTGCTGCCTGTGCTGGGAAGACCTCCCTCTGTGGTGCAGGCTCTCAGACAGGGTAGCACTGGAACCCACCACCCAGTTCTTCACTGAAGCAGCATGGGCAGTGGGTCTGTTCTGCTCTGGCACTTTGTTGGAAAGACAGAGGGGCATTGCCATCTGGAAGGGACAGAACATGCAGCCCACCATTAACATCAGAATTCTGTATCATGAAGAGATGCTGTGAAGCTAACAATAGCCCATTTCAGGAAGGGAAGTGGTAGAGGCAGAAACAGAGCAGGCCCATGCGGTAAAAAAGAAGAAGAGGTTGCAGTGCCATCTTCAAACAGGAACAAGGTAGAATCAGCCTTAAGAAAAGCACCCGTGATCATTTGGTCCATGCATATTCTTAATTGCTTTGTTATTGTCAGTATACTAACAGAAATACCTCAGGGCAGAATTGAAAATAGCATTTCAAAAAGGAAGCAATGTTTCAGATGGCAAAAATCTGAACATGAATTCCAGACCAAATTTACTGCTGGCTTTAACATGTATAATTTCTTAGACACCAGTATAGCGCTGTTGGCTGAATCCTAACAATGCAGTGCTATTAGTAAATTAACCTCACTTTGAATCCCTAGGCCCACAGAAAAAAAAAAAAAAAAAAAAAAGTAGGAAAGAAGGGTAATTTTCTGTACTGTTTAAACCCTTCTTTGAGAGCCTGACAGATTTTGAATATTTACAATTTATTCTTTAGCCAGTGTGTAGTATCCTAGGCACTTCAAAGTCTGGAAGGAATTCTCCTGCCTATCACTGGCATTTGTATTTAAATAACCTATCAAACATGACAGCTGAAGATAAAAATACTTGGGAAGTGTTTTTCAAACACAATAGAGAGGACTTTGATAGTTATCTCTGTTTCCTGAGTGTGCTTCAGGCAGGGTGAACAAGATGATAGATGTTTGCTTGAGCTCTAACTACAGCTTCAATTATTGCCAACACTGGGAGAGAAATCACAACTACAAACTATGCAGGTATAGACAAACCCTTAAGAAAAGCCAAACATGACATGGATGGAGGCAAAAGAGGGTGTTAAGGAAGAGGCTTTGTGGTAATGGACAAGGACTATGACAAAGAAAGCAGGTAAATATGCTGCTATTATTAGAAACTAGATAAGTATCTTTTTCAGAGATCAAGCCATGACTGACAGAGGCACCTCAGCTCTGCTGGGGAGCAACGGCAGCTTGAGACCTGCAGGTCATGGGAACAGACAGACGCACAGCCCATAGTCATCCATTTGCTGGGCTGAAGCTCAAGACCTGACTAAAATACAGAGCTTATCTGCGCTCAGTCTGCAGAGGAACCTGGCATTTCACTTGGCAGCTGTGTTAATGGATATATCAGCCCATGACCTCCTACAGAACTGTTCAACCTCTTGTAAATGTCAGCTGTAACTGCTGGCTGAGATCTGTCAAGAATATTTTTTCAGACTGCATGGAGGATCAAACAGATTCCTCAGAATTTATCCTGTCTCTTGGGCAAAGGTTTGATTAAATACATCTATTTAAATATACCTCATGGGAGCTAAACAGTCTAAAAAAAAATAATTAATTTAAATTAGTTCGTGAATGACACAGAAAAGGCTTTAAAATGAGCAATTTTTAAACTTAATTCTTACTTCAAACCTGCAAAATGTAATGCAAATTGTTTGGGAAAACACCGAGTAAATTCCTGTGTGGATGGAAGGTAACAAGTTAGTGTGAATTATTTCTGTAAAATGTAACTACAGAAATCTCCTTATCTACGATGATGCTTCTCCAGGACTAGCAGTGCTTTTCTTGAAAAAAGAACTGTTTTTATGTTTCCAAGAGTGAACAGATACGGCTGAATCATAAGTTTCCTCCCAGACTTCCAAAGATTTTTATTTATTTATTTATTTTAAGTAGTGTATCCATCCTGCAAAAATTTTGGTATTTTTGTGGCAAGTTAGCCTTAGGCAACACATATCATTTCTCAGTTCAGCAAGGACAGCCATTACAGAGGCTTAGTCAAACAATTATAATGAACTATTAAAAATTAGTTCAAGCTATTTTTTAGAACTACAAGCCTCGCATTTGCTACCTGGAAATGGTTGTGACTTTGTAACTCCATTCTTCTACTTAAGAAAAAGATGCCTCTGTACTGTGTTACTTCAAGAAGTGCTCAGACTAGAGACCAGATCAGGCAAGCATGTAATTTCATTTTAATGGCATGTAATTTCATTCTAACGTTTAATGTCACTGGGTCCAATGTACTACTCCCATGGAAAACTGTTCTGGCTGTGTTTGCAGAATTAAGTCCTAGGCCAACAGAGAGGAGAAAGAGAGGACTATAGCAATGGGCTGAGAGTACAGTTCTGTCAGTGCTCTCTGATATTTCAAGCCAGAAATAGCATCAATTAAACATTTCTGCTGACAAAGATGAAAACTAATTTACAAAAGGATGAAGCCTCTTTTACTTATTCTAGGGAAAAAAACTTTCATTCTTTTCAATTATATTTATTAAAATTATTACCTGCAATGCTAATATATTTCAGTGAAAAATGTTATTTTAAAGTAAGAAGTCTTATTTTACTGTGCATTTTGAACACAAATACTAACTTACCGGATTTTCAACCCAATAGATCATCTGTTCCAAGTCATCAAAGTCAACATCAACACCATTTTGAACTCCTGCTATTGGAACCATAGCATCATTGGTTTTTTCTTCAGGGTTCAGAGAAATTCCATAAATTATATTATCTCTTACAGCAATAAGGAAAGGGTGTTCAACTGTGAAAACATATAATGTAAGTCAACTATGTTTCAATAATTTTCCTCTGATCAAAAAAAAGCATTGATATATTCCCCACCACTACCAAAGGTTCCCTGAAGCTAACAGAATGGATGAATATTAACTGTGATGCTTTCTAAACTATTTACATGCAAGTTTTTTACCTCACTAGGAGTTAGGTTATCTTTGTAATGTTTTAACATTGAAAGTTACAGCACTATGCAATCACAATGCATGTGCAAGCAAATTCTGAGAAGGATGTAAATAAGGCAGGATCACTTATTACTGGCCAAGGGGAGAAGTACACTCATCCACCGCTCCTCTATGCGGCTTTTTCAAAATTTTAGGAATGGGAACCACCAGGACAAAGCTCTGAGGACTCTCCAGGACATGCTTGAGATAGATTCTAATGGCTACTAAGCAGGCCTCAAGAAACATACAATGTCACAGCAGCAATTGCTGATCTTCATTGTTAAATATAGTTGGAGTACTGTATTTTCTTGTTTTATATCTAAAGGAGTATATTTATTCCCTTACAGTAAATTTACTTTCAGGTAAACATGTATCCTTATGCTTAAATCTTATTTAAAAAAAAAAGGGCATCTAGTCAGGTTATTCAAGGAAATGCACTGGAAAGCTATAGAGTACAAGTCAGCAATGTAACTTCTCCTGTGCCAGGGAGTAGGGGAAGAGAATCTCTGAACACCAATTCCCTCCTTCCTTATCCTCTTGCCCTTGGAGGAGAAATCAAATTCTTTCTCCATAGGCACAAGCTACTACTTGAGACGAACTGGGCTGCTGTCACACAAAAGATAGCAATAACCCACTTCCTCTTTTGTAAGAGATGATTTTCTTTATATTTTGCTTTTTTTTTTTCTTCACTAGCTACTTAATACATTTATGTGAACTTTGCAGTGAAAATTTTGATGTGAAAAAGCACAAACCACAGCATCATTGCACTTTTCCAAAATTATTCCCCCTACTCTCTGGCAGACAGAACTATTTGTCAAATTTGACAGAAGCTAGATAAAATTTGTCTTAGCACAAAAACAAATTTTGGCAAATATTTGCCTTAAGAAATTTAGCTGTGAAGTTCTTGAAGCTTTTACACTTTGTTTTTTTCTATGAATGTGGCATGCTAGTGCTCTTCTTAAAAAAGGTTGCATGGAACAGCTAAATCCATGTGAAATTGTTTCCAATGCATATAAGACCCTGAAGTCATTTAGCCCTCTCAAACTGTACGCAGTACAAAATGCTATTGAATCCTGCTGAAATAAGGATACACAAATTCTCTAGTCTAGACTTTGTACTTCACAATTTTGATAGTCTCATTAAAACCAATTAAACTCTTCAAAATTTTTTGCTGATTGATTCCTTATGCACCTATGCAGATCTATATAGTTTGATTATTCTTCATTCATATAATTGGCAATAGAGTAATTTTGCTGAGCTATACAGACTTAAAATCTGTGTGGCTTATTCAGAAAGATGTAACATCCCCTCTGCAATTACACTTAACACAGGTTTACGTGAGAAATGATAATCTATATAAAATTCATATATTGTTATATTAAATATGCAAGTTACTGCATTTACCATATTAACACAAAATTTCAACATACACAAATTCCTTGCTTTGTTTCCAAGGCAGCTTGCTACATTAACATCTTTAATATCAACCTCAAAATGCAATTTAATGTAAAATAAATGCAAAGGCAATCTTATAATATTAGCATTCTTTGTCATTTGTGAAGCTAGAAATGGTGCAATCCTGGAATCAATACTGTTCCATCAACATGAAGTCAGCAACGTTTAATGCACTACCTGAGTATGCAGAGATCAGCAATATCATTGTTTTGTAGAGCCACTAGGCAATCAAATTTATGCAGGTCACTGTAATCCTGCTGAAACTTTGTGTTGCCCTACTAAACTAAACAACGACAATAAGGATAAGGATCATAGTAAATATAAGAAGAGAAATGGCAAATGCCTATTCTTTCCTAATCATTAGCAATAACTTAAATCTTTTACCATGAAAGGAATCAGCAAATTTTTGTACTTTTTCTGCTGTGCTGACCTTCAGCAAATCCATCATTGAAAAAATCCCCCAATGGTATATAGACGTTTTCTACATACTGTTTTAAATGTATAAATTTAATCTAAAAATATAAATAAACCCAGGTAGTTTAAAAGAACCATACTTCACAGAATGACATTTCTATTTCTCTCCTGCACAATTTATATTGACCAGATGTGGAATTAGTAATAAATAAATAAATAAATAAATAAAAGGGCGGGGGGGGGGAGGCATAACAGCACCGAATTAGACACAGAGAAATTCACAACACGTGGGAAGTATAGATAAGAACTGCCAATAGCTGAGTTCAGTGGCAGAGCTAGGTCCACCTCTACGCATGCATGTGCTTCCTCACTGCCACATTCCATTTCTTTCATCATGATCCATCCACATGCTGGCGCATACTAAAACCAGAATAGATTTCTAAAATAAACCCCGAAGCATAAACACGTACTTCATTTCAGCTTATATAAACCAGTAATTTTCTTACTGCTGCTCAGAAAAATTAAACACAGCTCTTTAAAGAACACACTGCTAAGTATCAAGAAGGAAAAGAGAGTGATATGATGTTTAAAATTGAGATAGTTTTAAAAGAAAAGTTCTTTAGACTGACACAGAGACTTCTAGTGCTTCAATGATTTGAAGCTTCCTTATTAGGGAGCTGACGGAAAAATTCATTATCAATGCTCCATCTGACAAAATTAATCTGGTCAAATTTCTTGTCACAAACTGTCTATCAGTAATTTGAATTTTTTGTGACTTGTTTTTAGTGAATTGGCTAAATGACTTTTGATCTTTGAAGTCTGTGGACTGGGCAAAGTTCAATGGTAGATTTTTGTATGATGTTTTTTTTGCAAAGGTTAACTCTCTTAACAGCTGCATCACCTGTAGCATCTGTAATTCTAGGCTGTTTCTAGGCTTCCTGCATTTGGCATAGTAATTTTTTATACTGGAGAAAAAAAGTTCAAGCTGTGAAATTTTTATCTGAATTTCAAAATGCATTATTTCAGACAGGCTGAAGAGAGTGATAAGGAACAGGGACAGCATTCCTCCACATTAGAGGAAACCAAAGGAGCATGACTTATTTCTTAGCAAAATACAAGCTGAGAAAGAATGTGATAGTCACTTTAAAAATATACACAGAACATATACCAGGAGTGAAGGAGAACTACTGATGCTATTTATCCGGAAGGACAAAAGTGGCATAAGAAATGGATATAAACAGGGGAAAGAATATATTTGAACTGAAAACCAGAAGGTTTCTAAACATCTAAATTGTGAGGTTCAGTGAAGTTTAGGGGCAAGAAACCAAATTAATACTTAACTGGAGCTTGAATGGTGAAAGGGGACACATGATGTGGTAGTCAAGGACAGGAAGGAAGCAGACTTGATGACCAAGAAAGTCCCTTTAGTCATGCATCCCTGCACTCTTACAAGCGTAATTCTTTAAAATGTGTTTCATGGCTCAATATTTATAATGTGAAGGACAACACTTAGCCAGAATACTTCTTCATTTTTAACTGATGCTCATCTCCTTCCAGATGCAATAGCAAAACATTCAATGAGTTGAGAAATTTTAAAATGGAGCTTTTTTAAAGAACTTAAAAGAAGCATTTCTTCCATTTCTCCCAAATGAAGCAATCCCTGGCTTTGAGTTCTTGCCAGAACTCCACATCTTTACGCCAAGTACATTCCATTCCATGCTTCCTAAATGAAGTCTGCCTGAAATGGCCCCAAACTTTGATTTCATGAGCAGCAGCTCACAGATCTGAAGTAAGCTATTTGCCTGACAGTGGAATGGCTCTGACAATCTGTCAGGTCTTTTTTTCATGTCTCATTATTACTGCCCTACCTCTCATGCAATTCCTGTTATCAGGAGAAAGCATCCATCCAGAAGGACAAGCACAGGAAAAAAAAAGGGGTCCAGATGAAGAAAGCAAGCAGAGATGGCTACAGGGGGATGATGCACAAGAATTGATACCTGAAAAGAAAAAAAAAAAAAAAGTATTAGTAACTGTTAACAATATAAGCAACTGGAAAGAACATTCAGTGTCACTGACAATGAAAACATCAACCCCATACTAAATCGGTTCACATATTTGCTTGAAATTAAAAATCAAGTTACTTCCAAGAACCACAAACATTACAATATACTTATAACAGGATATAATTCTTCCTGGAAAAACAGCACCATTATCATCTTTTAATTTTCTTTGTATCATATCAAATCTTTCAAACTCCTTTTCAAACTTTTGTTAACTGCACCAGAAGGCCTGCAGGATTTTCAGTCTTTGATCACAATAACATTTCTGGATGGGGGGTTTAAATTATTTATTGAAGCTTTTCGGATTAAACTAAAGAGATAACATAGATGATTATGCCTCATTCAAAGGTAGTAGGAGTTCAATGCATAATTTCTTGGATCACTTTGAAACTTGCAGTTTAAGCTTGTAAAGTATAAATATGACAGTTAACAAGGTCTCTGCTGACTGCTATTATTACTATACACTCAAATTCAACCATTTAGATCATTTCCATAAAATTGGTGCTAAAGAGGAATTTTCAGGATGAGCCACCTTCATAAGAAAATAAAAATCAGATTTTGAGAATAAATACCCCTAGCAATTGCAGCAGGTCTTATTCTAAGAAGCTTGTAAGTTCCAGGAAATTACACATTTTTTCCAAATATAAAAACTAACAAGAACTTAAATCAACAAGATGGCAATAAAACAATGGCATAAACTCAAAACTTAAACTACAAGAAAATGACTCATCTCTATACAGCAACTCTAAAATCTAGCCTATGTGAAATCTAATGATTTACAAAATAAGGAGTGTGGATGACAGTCTTAATACTATATCTGGAATTTCAATCATCAAATAATTATGTCTTCATTTGTGAACATTAGCATGCTGTGCTATTTTGCAAGTGCTTTCTTCCTTTCTCTGTCTGGCCATGCAAAGAATAACAGACTGGATCTAAAAGAAAAATTATGAAATGAGCTAATTTAATACAATGAAGAAAATAAACCATTTTCTCCATCAGTGGTAGAAAGATTTTTAAATGCCATATTGTAAAATAAAACCTCTTAAACTAGAACTATGATGTATAAATTAATGGTACCCTTTGGTGGCTGAATAATCTGCAGTGATGGTGCTAAGAAGCTTTAGCTATGAACCTGACTGAGGAAGGGTTTGTTCCAAAACAGCGCGTATGCAATATAGCTCCTTACTAAGATACAAGACTCTGCCCTCCCCTATAAGAAAGTCTTCAAGAAAAAAAGAATGTAAGCCATTGTAATATTTCTTTATCAAAAACACTCCCAACACAAGATATCTACCAGAAACAATCAAAGTCAATATTTGCGCCAATATATTTGCCACACTTCAAGTCATGCCATGAAATGATGAAAAGTCTGATTTGGAAGATGATCCTAACTGAAAGAGAGAAAAGGTGATTTTAATTTTTTTTTTTTTTGACAGTTTTTCAGATGCAAGAGATGACCTACTTATGATCTCAGAGGGAATCTTGAATGCACTGAAAGATTTTTATTTATTACTTCATTAAGTAAAATAATGCAAAAGCGTTTTCAAAGGATTGATGACAGTAACTTGCCTAAAAGCATGATTTAATTAATGTGCATGGAACCAAGTCTGGTACGCCACAGAGACCAATTTTAAAAACGAAAATGCTTTCAAGACCCTCCAATTTTGTTATAAAAACCTTTAAAACAAAGAGGAGAAAAACTGCATATACTACTTTCCTATTTTCTTTTTGGTCATTCATTATGCTTACATGCTCCCTAGGTCACTCTCCCTAAACACCAGACTATTCATCAGGTTGCACATGCTGAAATGTTCTTCAATTATAAGTCAATAGCATAAATTATTTTCTCGTTTTAACCCAGTCCATTTGTTGACATGACTGATTCCAGAAGTACTTATGCATGACATTACTTTATAGTATATTTTTGTAATCACCAAAGCTGTTTTGCTGAACTTACCATGAGGTTGTTTTACAGGATGGACCGCCACAAGCCCTAAAGGCTGGTGAATGTTATAAATCATAACTGTTTGGTTTCCTCCGTGCCATTTATTGGCCCGAATTACTCGGTTTGTATACCGGTCACTCCAGTACACAAAATCTTCAAAGACAGTTAGAGCATGTGGATGCTGCAGTATCTAGAAGGCAAGGATGTTTACCAGTTTAGTTCTGGAGATTAGTATACGTAAAGCTCGCACAACAGAGCTAAGCACAATTTAAAAATAAATAAAAAGAAGCAGCTATGTCTCAAAAGGTATATTTCAGCAAAGGAATATGAAATATCATCTATTGCCTGAAAACAAGGTACTAATTATGGGGGAAACTTTTTTTTTAATATAAATAGAGCCTGTAAGATGTACAGCATGAGGAATTAACAAAGCAGTCTAACTGCAGGGCAGAACACAAGGAACCAACAGATAAAGACCCAATTGCAGATTTTCAAGGGCACAAGAGAAAATGTGAAAGTTATGGACCTGTCAAGACCTTGCATCTCTGATAAGCTCCCCTGTAATTTACCAGACTGTTGAAGAAGGTGGCTTATCTAAACTTCTGAAAACTGAGAGTTGGGCAAGAAAGATTGCACCAGCTCCTAATGCACAAGAATTGTCTGTCTAGCCAAGGATAAACGGGTCCCAAGGCTCAATTCTTAAAAATACATGTCATTATTTATACCAGCTTATTGCATACCAGCTGAACATCTAAACCATTGTGCTGGCACACTGTCTTACCAACTGACAGCAGCACTTCACTGGGAGATAGCCTGTCAGAGGAATGGTCTTCATGAAGTGCTCAGCACATACAAGTCCTCTGCTGCTGTCAAGAACAGCAGCAATCATCACTCACAGAAGGTGAAGGAGGAAGTTCTTCTAGATTTTTTGTACTGTATTTCCCTACAGCAAATGCACTAGCTAGTAGTAGCAGTATCGGATGTCACCATTAGACTTCACACAGGTAGACAGAACATATGAGGATGATCTAAAGCACTTTCTACACTTAGCTACAGGTTTTGTTGAAGATCTCCTGAAAGACTTTGAATAGTGTATGTAATTCTTCATTTTCAAGCTGTAACAAACAGCTAAAAATACTTCATATCTGCTTCACCAGAATAGTTTGAAGAAAATACACATCCAAGTCTGTGATAGTGCAAATATGCTGTTATGTAGTATCAGCTAGGACATGGGAAAACGTTTTTTTATTAGTGTCTTACCAAATCACTTGCAACCACCTGTCGCCTGTTGTTTCCATTGTAATCACAAAAATCAATATAGTCCAGATAAGCATCAGCAAAATAGAGAAGTTTATTTGGGTAATCAATGCAGAGTCCATTGGGCCAGTAGATTTTATTGTTAATAATCACTGTTCGCATTTTGCCATCCATGCTGGCTTTTTCAATTCGAGGGTTTTGGCCCCAGTCAGTCCAGAACATCACATGAGCACTGAAAAAAATAACTTGTGGTTACCAATCTGAAAAAAAAAAACTAGCTGCCTACAAAACTTCATTAGCCAAAAAATAAATAAAAATAATACTTTTAAGAAATGTCCAACACAATGATACTGAAATCATTCACTTCAGCAATATGCTTATTCAAGATATTACCATTTCCATTGTAAAATTTTTTTAATACTTCTACTGCTGCTTTCATTTGTAAATAATAGCAAATAGAAGTTACTCTGTTATCACTACTTTTCAGTGTTGATTATAATCTGATTCTCTGTTTCCTAAATACTAACTTGATATGGGTTTGTGCTTTTACAGGTGTACATTGATAATGCTAACAGTGCTATAACTAAAGAACCCCACACAGGTGGCAGTAAACAGAGTTCAAGGCACTGCAGAGCTCAAAATACAGTAAAAGTTTGTACATGAACAGTTCAAATCATAACATTCCATTTACTCTATGCCACTTGCTGTCCAAAACAGGAAGGTGCTTTTGTAATGACATCAATATATGATGACAATTATTTTAGATTTGGGGCTATGCAGGAACGTGTTTGTCAGGGAGGCATACCACGTTACTTTGCGCATAGGTTTGTGGTATACCACTGACTGATAACGATATACCAGAATTTTAAATTAAAAGTTTGTAACTAGGAAGCAAATACAGGAAGATCTGTTTCAGAAGAAGACAAATATCTTGTTACAGTGAAACCGAGTAACAGATTACAAATAATGATCATATGACATTAAATATTAAATTAACTCCATGAACATACTATTTTAAAAAATTCTCTTAAGTTTTCTCTTCCATTTGTCATTTACAATTACAATACAGTTTGGGCATATTTCAAGTCTGAATATTGTTATCATCATAAAATGTGCATCTTTTCAAAACAAAACATAAAAAAATCTTACTCAATTCTGGGATCTAACACTAGTCCCCTTGGGTTTGTTATATTTTCACTAATCAGCACAGTCCTGTGGCTCCCATCCATTTTAGAGACTTCAATTGTTTCCAGAACAAAGTCTGTCCAGTAAAGATTGCGACCTACCCAATCTACTGCTATGCTTTCAGTCACGGTGACACCGCTGTCAAACACCTGTTTAATAACAAAAATTTAAAAAAAGGAGGGAGGGAGAGAGAGAGAGAGAACAAACTAATTGGTATCAAATCTTCATCCTTTCTTTTTCTATAGATATAGAAAATGAGGAACGAAATCTCTAACATTTTCTAGGTCCCATATGCAGAATGAGTCACAATGTACACAAAGTGCCAACAAAGCATATACCCAAACACTTCTACTAACTTCAGTCGGTCTACTGAAGTACGTACCTACTAATAGGAAAATCAATTTATAGCCTGGTGTTAAACAGTTTCCTGAAAGCATTCAGTTTTCTTTTTTAAAAAGCTATATGAAATGTTGGCTCAGAATCCACCAACTTGTTTCACTTCGTCTCCCTTCTTACTACATTGGGAATTGCCTCTTCCGTTAAGTGGAGATAGTGTCTTCATTTTCTCTTCACAGTGAAGAAACAAGAATAACTCAGTGAAACTTACTATTTTTCGGTCAGTCCCATTTTGATAAGCACTCCAAATTTTATCCTGTGTTGTATCAGACCAAAAGATACGATCTGTGATTGAATCAAAATCAATAGCCACAATATTCCTCCCATCCCGAATGAGAGAATAAATACTGTGAGACTGAGAGGTGATGTTGTCCACAATGATTTGGTTTCGACTTGCCACTAGCAAGAGAAGATTCCCAGACTCTGTCAAAGGAAAAGAAATTAAAATAAACCAATAAGCTATCCAACAGTAATTCTGTAAGCAAAGTAACACTAAGTAATTTGAAGTGGCTGTATAGCGTCACAGCTATTGTATCTAGATACATTATAGTATTGAAATGACAAATTCAAAGCAATTCTCAGGCAAAGATATTTTATCATATCTAGTCTTTCCACCCTGACTTTGGGATCTACCCTGGCTTTCTTCTACCCTTCCTCCTACATTTACTCTTTCTATAAGACCCTCCTTCCAGTCTCATATCTGGACCTTGGGTCCTCTACCTCATTGTCACTTTATCCAACCAGTTGGAAAAAGTTCTCTGTCCCATCAGTTACCCTACTGAGTCTGGTTATTCCCCTCAAATCTGACAGCTCCTTTTTTTCCCTTTTAGATAGCCTACAGGCCAAGGAGGAGAATAAACAAATTACAGGAAAGTGATAGGCTGCTGTGTTTAGATTGCTGTGCAGCAGCTTACACTGCAGCAGCTGAAAAACAGCTTTAGAGTAGCAACTGTAAGGACAGCAAACTATGAGAAACTCCCTATTTGTAAGGACCAGACTCACTTGCAGGTAAATTTCAAGAATCATCCACAACCTGAGAATATCCCTAAACCAGGAAACCTGTGGTGACAAATTCCACTGGGTTTACGGCTCCTCTGTACTGCTAGGATACTACATAAGAGATGCAGAACAACAGAGAACTAGGCTTGGTCAGTATTCTTTGCTCTTTAGAATTGAGAATATGGCATAGGCACTAGTTAAAGCCTTGTGAAAAGGCTGGGATGTAAATGCTCTGTATGCATTGAACTTCATAAAAGAGCAAATTTTAACATATGGTTTAGAGGTGCCTGGCATTGTATTTCTCCAGAATATTATTTTTGGTCATTGTAGACTTAAAAACCCAGAATGTTAATCTAAATATCTGATTTCAAGAAAATAATAGTTTCCAATTAACCCCTTTGGTGACAGTTTTAATACTCAGGGTGATCTGCCGTGAGTAACTGTTAGTGGTTGTTTGCATCAGCTTTTAAAAAAAAGGACTGTATGAAAATGGCAAAGCTGAACATTTTCCGCACACTATTGTCATTCTTTAGGTTGACACCAATGCACCTCACCTGCCACTTTACAAGTCTTCCCATTGGTTTCCAGAATGTATCCTTCATCACAGTAACACCTAAAAGACCCTCTTTCATTGTAACAGTGCTGACTACAAAAGCCTGGAGGGTCACATTCATTAATATCTCCACAGGTCTTGGAGTCATTTGCGAGCTGGTATCCAATAGGACAGGTACATTGAGCTCCAAAGGGCCCCTGAATACATTCATGAGTGCAGCCAGCATTATTGTCAGAGCAGCTCTCCTGATCTGAAATGGGGTCAGGGAAGAAAATAAGCAGATAGTTAACAAAAGCTTCCTATGCTAAATTTAATACTTCGCTATTGCATTACCAGCCTAAAACTGCTGCTAAAACACGCTGCATAATCATCAATTATGCCATGTGAGACTGGACTGAGGCTCTTATGCAAAATAGAATACACACAATGCACAGAGAGGCAGATAATAACATAGTATTTACTACCGAATCCCATTAAATGAATGCTAAACAGAATGCTGCCTAGGCATTTATAACAATGTTTTCAAAACTAGATAGATTATACAAAATATTTACTGTACAACTCCAGACCTAAAAATGCATTAATAAATAATTTAAAATCACTTATAATCATACCTGGCTGGGGTTCATCTGAGAACGTGCATTGATTAAAGATAAAAAGGAAAGAAGGAAAGAAAGAAAGAAAAAGGTTATACTTAAATCAATTCATAATCAACACAAATACAAATGCCAGCTATGTGTGAGCTTTCAGATTTTTCATGATTTTTGAAGTTAGAAATTTAAAAGAAAATATTAAACACTGAATCATGTTTCTTCTGAACTTAAAGCATACCACACTTTAGTCAATGTGTTAGTGAACACAAAGCTCATACCCATATTGCTATATAAAAACATATATTTAAGTCAGTGAAATTCAGAGCATAAGATTAGACTTTAGGCAATGAATTCATCGTAGTCTCCTCTCACTGCAACCAAGTTCCACTTCGTAATTAGTGCTTTAATTACAGTGAGCTTACAATTTCTGCTAGAAATGTTGCTACACTATTTATATGTGCTGAATATAACATGGCTGTTGTTCGGATACTCAGCATATTCTGTTTTTTTCTGAAGCCACAGCACATTGTAGGCTATTGTAGATGCTTGAACAGTAACTTACTGCACAATGGGGATTCGTCAGCTCCATTAGGACAATCAGCAGAATTGTCACATACTTTGCTCAGATTCACACAGATACTGTGACCTGGACATTGCCACTGCCAGCTGGGACACCGGAAGGGTTGAGTAGGACAATCCCTCTCATCACTCATATCTCTGCAGTCATTATCACCATCACAGATCCATGCTCGATAGACGCAGTTGCCATTGTCACAGCGGAAAAGGGATGGAGGACAGGTCCTGGCAGGACATCTATGATGTTCATCTGAGCCATCTGCACAGTCAAGGTGGCCATCACATTCCCAGTTAGCAGGAACACAACTGCCATCTGATTGACATTGGAATTCATTCTGGTGGCACATCCCTGGTGGTCTTGTAGCTAAAACAGTGACATTCAACAGTTCAGAAACTTTTTTAGTTTTAGATGGAGATGAAAAATTACTATGCTCAGTTCACATCTTGCGTAAGTAATTACAACACTATAAAGAACTCTGTCACTTTTAGATCAGGCCACAGAATCACAATCGATCAACCTACATAATGTTTCAGAATCTGGCCAATTCAATTCCTACTTTATAACATGGTGAACAAAGCAATTGTTATATTTTGAGCAAGCACATATTGATATGTATATTGATATCTATGTACATGCCCAATGCAATACGAAATTACTCCCTGAAACAAGTTTTCACTGGCCTGTATTGCAAAATTCTAACTTAAACGTAAAAAATTACTCAAGGGAAAAGTTTCAATATAACTCTCATGGATAAAAGATTTTCAGCTTTCTAGATGAAAAAACTTCTTACTTTTAGGCCTTGAAACCAAGGTGCCAAGTAAAACAAGACTCTAGAGCCAAAAGACTCTACTCTTTGCCAGAAATCTACTCTTGAGCTGGAACCTACCGTGTTTGAAAATTCTGCTCACAAGAACTATTTATAAACAAGTTTATTTAAAAAGAATTTTGAGGTTCTAATGAGCGTATTGCAAATTATTTGATATAGCAGATAGATGACATTTTGAGAAGCATCACCTAATAAATGAAGCCTTTCAGCACCAATATACTTACGGCAATCAGCCTCATCTGAGTGATCATTACAGTCAAAAACACCATCACACTGGTAATAAGTACTGATACACTGGTCTCCACTTACACATTTAAACTCTGTAGCACTGCAATTGTATACTAAAAAAAAAAAAAAAAATTATCTTAGTTATTTACTTTATTTTATAGAGCTAGACTGTACCGTATTTCTCTACAGGTGCACAACACAGCTATGATATCAGGAGTCTACATTCCACTGAAGACTGTGATTTTCATGGGACACAGAAAATGCAGTGATCTTGTAATCTACAGAAAACTTTGATTTCAGCCCTCTGCAACCAGCCATGAGATCAAAGGGCTTACTACAAATGCTAAAGCAAGTATCTTAAACACAGTTAATTTATGGATAGGTTTATTATGCCTTCTGCTGTCTTGGAGCTGGTAATATGAGGTCACCAAAGACCTTTCGGGGGCGATAATAGGAAACAATAAAGAGGCACTGAACAAACACAAGTTACACTTACTGCAGTCATGCTCATCAGCACCATCCACACAGTCTTTGTCTCCATCACAGACATAGAATGGGTCAATACAGCGATGGTCCGGACACTGAAATTGCCTGGGTTCACAAGTACCTGTGAAAGCTATTAAGAATGACAATAAACACATCTGTGTTTATTTTCTCTTCTGAAATCAGCTTAATACAAAGACTGCATAGACACTATCACTAACATGCAGCATATGCAATGCAGCAGCAAGTAATCAGACAAATGACAAGCATTTATACATTAGTATCAAGTAATTATTTATTCATATGTAGGCTGAGTCTCATGCAAAACAAACAGAAGATTCCAATCTGCGAGAAATAATGCTCAAGAAAGCATATGGAGAAACCCTCTTACTTCACTGCAAAATAACTACAGGCACTTCTGGGTAAAAACTTCCACATTAAATTAGCTGACTACACCATCAGTCATTATTGAGATCACTCAATAAGTAAGCACTTAGAACCTGTAAGCTCTAGCTGATTTTTGCAATGGATGACATTATGCAGCATCATGATTGCAAAAAATCACACTTGCCCCTTCTTACTGTTTTTTAATGATTTTTCTGCATTCTACATGGTACTGGTAGTTCAAATTAGATGAGTTTTTGACATCTTATGGACTGCAAAATATTGATCTAACTTAAATATTACTTCTTTCTTCCTAATTTCTTTTACCATTCTTACACCAACAGACATATCTATGCAGCCATACATAGTCATTTAAAAAAAAAAACCAGTTCAGATACTCACTGCAATTTTTTTCATCTGACCCATCGCCACAGTCATTATCAGTATCACATAGCCAGATCCTAGGAATACATCTGTTATTGTCACAGGTGAACAGGGTTACAGGGCATGAAGTGGGTCCTTGTGTAGGACAATGCAGTTCATCACTGCCATCAAAACAGTCATTATGTTTATCGCAACGCCAGCGACGTGGAATACACTGCCCACTGGCACAGGTAAAAGCTGATGAAGAACAAGTATTGTCTAAACAAAAAACAAAATAAGAAAACACTTTTATAAAAGATCTCCAAAACTTATCTTCCCTGCCAGAGTATCAGATATATTTAGCTTACATAATGCCTAAATTATGCATCAAATTTTAAAATGCACATCGCTTAAAATGAAAATGTCAGTCATGCTGCAACATGCTGCAAAATTGAACTAAATTCTTACAAGCTTTTTTAAGCTGCAAGAATCAATAAAAAACTAATTAAGCGCTTCAAAACAACCTAAAAACCAAGAAGAATCATTTCTTCAAGTGGCCATTTTTTTTATACTTTCCTTTTCCCCAAAAGACATTCTACTTGTTCTAAAATAGCCTATTAATAAGAAACAAATTTTATACTTTAGTCATACTTGTTAGTCCTATGCATTAAGGGGCACATTTTACTAATATCTCCTATTTTCTTGTTTGTGATTTAAAAGAAACAATTAACTCTGAAGAAAAAAGCACCAAATATGTCATAAAAGCCAAGAACCCTTCAGTGTTTTATCAAATATAATTATCCATTTGTTCTCTCAACTTACTTGATCAACAAAATATTTTGTATGAGCCATTTTACAGTAAAACCAGGAAATAAACCAATGTGCTTTTAATTCACTTCACTGTGAAAATCAAAATTTTAACAAATAGTTCAGAAATGCCCAAATATAATGAAAATCAGAAAAATTCTATTCAGCTGTTAAATGAAACAAAGGTGCTTCTCCAATCTTAGATGAAGCCTAGGCAACACACATGCTTTTGCTGTTTTTCTTATGGTGCTATTTTTTAAATGTCTTCATCTGTATTAAGACTGTTTGTCCTTCTCCATGCATTAATATACAACAGGAAAGTGATATTCCAGTGTCTTTCAAATTTACAAAGAAAAAAAAGAATAAAAGCTGACTTTTTCTTTGGAAGAGACATTTTTGTTACTCTGAAAACTGAATTTTGAGAACTTGTTAGATACTAATATTTTTGTGCATTCTTTAGCTGTCCAGTGTTGAATCCCTTATTCCTATGAGTTATCTTATTGATTTCAAAGTAACTAATCATCCAGATAGCTCTCAGGATTTATCTACAACTGTAAATTACAGGGACTACTTACTTAAAGAACCACAGTTTTGTTCATCACTGTTATCATGGCAATCATCAACACCATCACACTGATAGTATCGAGGCACACATCTTCCATTACCACAGGAAAATGAGTATGAGCCACACTGCAAAGTGGGTGGCTCATTGGATGGATCTTCAACACATGTCAGTTGATTTGAAGCCAGTTTCATGCCATAAGGACAACCGCAAACTCTCTGAAAATTTGGTACTGGGAAGCAGAAATGGCTGCAGTCTCCATTGGGATTTGTTCCTCTGTTACAGTAGTTAGAGCCTTAAAAAGTGATAGAGAAGATCAACGTATACACTAGTGGTAACAGCTTGGGAACTATTAAAAGTGCAGAGTAACTGCAAAAGAATGTTATTAAAAAAAAAAAAAAAGATGCTGTAGCAAATCCTGGTTTTGATTACACTGCAGAACAGGTTCAAGTTCACTCTCAGTAGTAGTAGTAGTATGTCACAGAGTCAAGTTCACTGGCAGGAGTAGTAGTAAGTCATAAGTCTTCAATTCCATATGATCTCAAATGACACAAATATTTAAGAAAGCCAAAAACATACTATAAAATTTTGTCCAATTTTCTGCCATTTTTTGGCAAATGTCTGCAAATAAGTACTCTACAGCAAGCGAGGACCCTTGTCTGAGCACGGCTAGGATATCTGATCCAATGTTTGGATGCCAAATTGGTAATGAATCTTAGCACAAGCTTTGATCACATTCAGTAAGTGCACTGGGTGTTTTACTAAGTTAACTACAATACCAAATCCTTGTTTTAGATCATATAGCTGCATAGAATTCAAGAGTAAAAAGAAGAAAAATTAGAGACTTATGCATAGTGATTACTTTAGGAATAATAGTTTAATTAACAAATGTTTACCCAATTCTTTGAAATAAGTAGCTCAGTTTAACTAAAACTTCTACCAGAAAAAGATAAATACAAGGTTGTAATTGGTGATAAAATGACACAAAATACAACGGAGTCATAATTCCATTTTACAAGGTTATTAAATACAGTAACAGATATGGTAAAGAAAAACTGCATACAGTCACAAAGCACTGAAATACAGAACCTGGGACTGTAAGTGCCTGTGCTGTGTCTCTCGTGTGTCACAGTTATGATTCAGCAAACCATTTTTAAAATTGAAAACGGAAACCCGCTTTCCTGATATTTTGTCTCTTATTCCTTATTTCATATCCTTCATCTCCACAAACACGTGAGCTCACCTATTTGGGAATGAGCATCGTATGCTTTAACATGCATAATGTTACTAATGCCCCTCCTAATAATGGTCATTTCTCCTCCATCAGACTTTCTCACTCGAACTATTCCACCAAGTCTCCAATCAGTGAAATAGGCATAACCTGTTTTGAAAGACATTTAACATATAACAGTTACAGTACAAAATGACATAAAAGATCAAACATCATGAGATAAAACTGCAAGGCACTTCGTGTAAATTTAATAATTTTTCATAACTGTTTCCTGAAAGGCTAAAGGACTTCTATCAACATTGTAGCAAAAGTGAGCCCTTCAGTCAGAGGCAGACAGAACTTAAAAAAGCCCTCTTAGATTTTGTTTAAGGTGAGATATAACAGACTCTACTGACATTTCAAATTCCAAGACAGTTTTTAAAATAATTCATTAAGACTTCTGTTTAGAAAACATTAGAATATTTAGAAGATACTTTTTTGTTATCTTTCTTCGCACACATCATAAATCCAATGATAAACTCTACATACAATTAATAAAACCCTGAAATTGCTGATCATCTTTAGGGAGGTGATTTACCCTTGTCTGTCCAGCACAAGCACCCACCTTGAAAGCTATAATTACTACAGCATATCTGCCTTGTTGCACTAAGAGAGTTAACTGATCTGATTCAAATGATTTAAATACAAACATATATAACAGCAGTCTTAGGAAAAAAAACTGGTACTAAACATGTATTTTTACATAAACTTTCATCAGCTTTCTATACAAAATCAATATTGCAAAGACCATGTTAATTTATCTCACATACTCACATATCATCATATGAACAAAATTCTGTGATATTAATAGACAATATTTTTCAATGCCAGACTTACCTCCAAAAATAGTAAGGCCAAATGGATGAGTCATCTGAGTAATACGTTCAAGAGTCCGTCTGTCCAGCCCATCAAAGGTGCTGTGCTCAATTTTATCAAAAAAGGCATCCACCCAGTAAAGCCTTAGAGAACTAAAAATAATGAAAATGTCATATCTCTTAAAATGACATTATGTGCATTAGGAAGAGCTAACATTTGCTGTAATAACAATCCTAAACCTGTCAAGAGGTTATTGGTGGAGGGAAGGGGAGCGGTGTTGTCTGAGAAAATCTTGCACTTCACAGGCTAACAAGTTGAAAAAAAAAGACCTTTAACAAGAAAGTGCCAGTGCACACAATTTGACAGAATTGTATTGTTCTTACCTCCAGTCAATGGCTAGGCCATTAGGCCAGCCTAGTGTTGTATTCACAATTGGCAAGGCATGGGATCCATCGCTCCAGGCCCTCATGATTTTAGCAGGACGGAACCAATCTGTCCAGAATATATACCTGAAAGGATACATCAGAAGACACATAAGCCCACTGATAAAATGTACTTAAACAGAGAAAACATTTGAACAGCATTGACATCCTTATTTGTACCACATCTTCACATACCTTAAAAAATATATATATAATTTTGTGTTGACCCTCCCTCCCCTCCTCAGCTGGTAGTGGTACTGACGATTAATATTTATCCTGTGGACAATGACTTTCAAAATCTTCTGAAGTGGTTTGTCCATTTTGCCATGAAATGTCCATATCTTTGTTCAAATTGTTAAGGATTTCATTTAACTATCAACAGGGAATAACCAAGCAAAATACATCCTCCAGGTAATACTTGCAAATAAGCATGAATTTTACAATGAATTTTCTCTTGATCCTTTTGACTTATGTCTACAGTCAAAGAATTAAGACTAGTGTTAAATCACTTTATAGGGCAGTGAACAAAAAAGGTTAGGTTGTTCATATAGTTTCAAGTAAGAATCAAAGATAATTTACCCAATAACAGGATGAACCACTATTGATCGAGGATTATTTAAATTCTGAACAATAGCTCTTCTAGATTTATCTGCCAGCCTCATCACACTTATGCTTCTGTACCGAGGGTCTGTCCAGTATAGATTCTTTGAGATCCAGTCAAAGGCCAAATCTTCAACACTTTCCACTCTATTAGCTGTCAGAATTTCTCTTCCTAAAATTTACAACAAACATAATCACTATACATGTTTAGGAACAGAGGAAATAACCTGAATGTACTATTCTGTTCATAAAACTAGTGTTTTCCCGTGGTAAAAATGCTGCTTCTGTGCTAGTTAATATAAAGACCACTAACAAAGTGTGTGTGTGTGGGGGGGTGCCCTTTGGTCCAGGTGAAGGAGGTATATTCTTAGGAAGGAGCACAAACCCAAAAGAGGAGAAATAATGACTAACCAAGACAAGAGACCAAGCTTCCACTGGAAGGAGTTCTATGAATGAAGGTCAGCACGGACAAGACATTGTTTGGTCCCCTAGTTACATCTTACTCAACAACCAGACCTACCTACTCTTTCCATAGTGATCATCAGCTACAGTCTACCATTACTCTGATCTAATGCATCGAGCAAGTTCAGAAGGCTATATGCTACCTTAATATACATATGACCATTACTACAAATTAGATACAAATACTCTTCACACTACCACAAATAGGACTCCCAAAATCTCACAAACATAGTGTTCTTTTTCTGCATTGCAGTATCATGACAAACATCCTGCTCTCCAGATAGGAAAATAAAAAAGACAAACTCAGTGTCATAGTACTGAAAGGTGTAACAGTCTGCATAAGCAGACCCATGACGAGAAACACAAGTTGTAACAAGTGTTACAAATAGTTCATTCTAAAACACATTCATAAAGTTTGTCAAAGAACAGGAGAAAATTTTTGACTACTTTCACAAGCTTAATATGAGTTGAACAAACACTTTTGACAAACATTTTCCAGATTACTGAGGTGAGAGATTTTTCTGTATATCTCACAATGCGATTTTTTGTGCTGCTTTTTAGGAATATATATTTTACTCTTCGTACCATAATTACTTTTCACTTATTAAGAATGATTCTCACCTGAACCATCAGTTTTCTGTTTATAGATCATGTCTTTACTTGTGTCTGAAAAAAAAATGGTGTCATCCTGAGCACAGAAGTCAATTCCAACAAAATATGAAGGACTCCCTGTTACAGGTATGATCACATCTTCCTGGGTAGAAAGGTTGAATGGGATCCCTCGCACTGCTAGCTGGGATGAAAACAGCAGGAACTGCTGCACAGCTGCAAAAGGAAAGACCAGACACAGTCTTTACTTATTCACAGGGTGAGACAACTGAGCATTAATTAATTGTAAAGCTCTGTTTTCTTTTGGCAGCACTAACATCCTGGAAATGGAAGAAGAAAGAATGACACGATATGAATTTAAATATACACAGACCTGAGAAATGAAATAGAACAAGAAAAACAAAACCCAGTCCAGAATATTAGGTGATGTGGCCAGGTCTTCCTCTTGCATTGTTACTGTGGTCCTAATACACCTTTACAGAAAACACTATCCCTATGGATGCAGAAATCTTGTGTTGATCTCTTTACAATCTATATAAAAATAACTTAAAGGCGTTGTGGAGCTACCGTATAGCCAGACTATATCTGAGTAGCCAGAAGTATAACTGCACGGTTAAATAGTAGAACTGCAGACAAGATATCTGGCTTAATTTGCCAACAGCTGCACATGGCAAACGTCCCAGTGACAATTCTCCACCCAGAGAGCAGAAGATTGCTGATGGAAGCCCACAACCTCAAGCCTGAATTTCTTATTCTTGCCATACTTGTTCAAGGGAAGACCAACTTAATTTGCGCAATACTGCAAGTGAGCAGGCTTACATGTTCAAAATAATGCAAAATCTGCATATTAGCAAGCATCAATAGTTGATTTCAGGGCTAAGAGCGTAATCATACCATTGTCTACACACATTCCATATCAAACTCTCTTAAAATGCTCATAGAAGGTGGTGATTTTAAGTTGTTGTGGCTTGAAATGAACATCAGCAGAAATTATTACATTTAAATCTGCCAACAAGAGTTGTGATAGAAAAACACGAAGCCCTTTGCATATTGAACCCACAATGTTACTGGAGAGAGAAAAGAGGTTCTAGAAATATCTCTAGAGTTAATGGAATATTGCTATTTCCAGCAATCATAAGGCATTTTCTTACCGACACAATGCTGTCCATCTATGTGTAGATCAAAGCCCAGTATACATCTACAGCGATAACCTAGTCCATCGTTATCTGTTTTGTGGCTGAGAACACAGATCTGTTCGCATCCTCCATTATTATTTCCACAAGGATTTCTTACTGGAAAATAATATAGATAGGATTATAACTTTATCTGTTAACCTAATGGCATTTATTTTGATCATTTTTGATCGTTATTTTGATTTTTCAGGATTTTTTCATCATCCACAATAAATCATGTGGACTCTGTGAGAATTATGTTACATGGAAATCATACAACACGAGTTCTAACCAGGAATGCACTAAAGTCCCATCAGAGCTAACCATTGTTCAAGGTATGCAGCTCTGTACAGATACACTCAGCACACAGCATTGAGGGTATCAAGGTGGTAATTTCCACATGTAGATCTACTTCATAATTAAATCTCACAAAACTCATTTTCACTGGTAGCATTTTCCAACTGCACCCTTACTGTGGTGTTGAGAAAGGAAAGTCCCAAATGCCAAAACTGTTCAATGAACATACATTTGATTCTTCCAAATATCAACACATTTTGTAAGCCCCACTTTTAAATGTTGCATTTGACAGGTCATTAGCTAGAGGACCTGGATGAAAGTACTGCATGATAAAGACCAGTCCTAAAAATTTACTATCATAATTATTTGTTCTTTATAGCAAAATAAAAGTCCTTCATATTTTTTAGCAACTTTTGGTAAGAAAATTCCTACATCTCCATTAACAAGCTAGTCACTGTCTTACCATATGGCTGCCGGGCAGCATGGTAAACCGTCACTCCATAAGGTCTCAGTGAAGACTGGTAGATCACTTGAGGGTTCGATTCTGAAAACTTGTTAGCTTTCACCACTGCCATTTTCGTCCAATCAGTGAAATAAACATTGTGTTCAAATAAAGTGATTCCATATGGATGAGGAATTAGTGAGCCTCCATGAGCTATTGTTCTCCTGTTATAAAGATTTTTTTTTTTAGTTAATTACAAAATATTATCTAGAAAATAACTTCTCTTAAAACACCAAAGGGCACAGGATTATTAATTTATTCACTAGCTTTTACTTCCATAGACATAGAAGCGGCCGAAGTACAGACAAAAAAGTCAAATGAACTCAAGACATGAAGTTAAACATACAGAGTACACACGCATAAAAAATGAGAAGTGAAAACAGATAAAAAATGTTTGCAATTTCCAAGAAAACACTGTAAATAAAGAAGAGCAATCAAAAATGTATGAAAAGATTCATAATTACTGAGAGAAAATTAGAGAGAAAGGCCAAACAGAGGAAATGAAAGATACTGCAACATTTTAAAATATTCAAGAAGCCTTGAAAGTAAAAAAATAATGGCTGTAATCGCCACTGGTCAAAAATAAAATCCAATGTATGCAGTAAAAAAAAAATGAAAGAGACTTACAGAATAGAGGCCTGAACTAATCACCCATGCAAAACCAAAGAAAAATCAAATGTTAATAAATTGTATCTATTGTATGCAAGAAACTGTAACAATATTTTTCTGGATAAATATTAGGAGATAGAGAGACATTTAAGTCCTCAAACAATACGTAACAATAACACCACAATATTATTTTCATGGAGTCTTGAAGGAAGGTCTACGAATTAGATGAATTCTGCAGTTCTACTCTAACAGTTTCCAGGGTGATTTAGGTTCACAGGCACACGAGATGCAATTAACTGGACAATAAGCTGAATTTTAACAGTGTTTGCAGACTATGCCATTGCCTCTTGCCCACTTGCACATTTACAAGATTTTTGGTGCTGCTGTTAGTGATGTTTTTATCTGCAAAAACCAGAGATTTTACTAAACACATTCTTGCCTTACTAAACCCTGAAAACAACCTTGAAAAATACTGATAAAGGAGCAGATCAAAGACACCGGTATTATTTTTATAATTTTGCAAGTGAAAGAATACATTGAGCAATAAGCCTGTTAATTGAGTAGAGGACTGTTTTTCAAGTCACTGTGTAAGAGGTATGTTGAAAGTGAACAAGTTTTTCTTGTGTAACAGAGACCAATCACAGATGCAGAGATAAGCAGGCTTCTAAATACTATACTTTAAGGCACAGTCCCACAAAAACTCAAAGGCTCCTTTCTTGAATGCTGATATAGTTTCCCCAGCATCACAATAAGGCAAGCAAGGACTTTTAATTTCTGACAACTGAGATTTATCAAGTGTAAAAAGAGCAAAACCCTAAGCACTTAATACCCATTACACAAAGTGGTGCTTTGGAGATTAATAGTTTAAATAAATTCATTTGTGAAAAAGATGCAAAGATATGATGATCTAAGACAATGTTTAGTATTCAAAAATAACAAAAAGCAGACACTACCAAAATGTGTACTATAGTGGTGGGCTATGAAAGAGTACATTATAAAAAAAGTGTAACAGGTATTCAATGTAGAAACAGGACAGAGAATGATGGAGGAATTGGGATTTTCTAAAAGTAGTATGACACCATAGATATCAAGGTATATCACATTCATTATGTTATAATTTTCATCCTTTATGAATCCCATTTTGTTAGACAAATTTATCTTTGAACTAGATACAAAACAATCAGTGTATCTGTAAACTCCAAGGAATAATATTTCTCCTACCTTTGAAGCCCATCATAAGTTACAGTCTCAATGTAATCAAACCGGCTGTCAACCCAGTAAAGCCGTTTTGATACAATATCCAGAGTTATTCCAGCAGGCCAGCCTAATTTTGTTTTTATCAAATCCTGACGGTTTGTGCCATCCATGAAGGCCCTTTCCACTTTAGGATCACCAGACAGACTATCCCAGTCTGAGAAAAATAAATAACTATAAAGAGAGAAAGAGAGAGAGAGAGAGAGAGAGAGAGAGAATCCCAGGTTTCCTTGAGATTTTACCAAACAGAAAAAAAAAAGCAACACAGAATTTGGAAACTATGTCATCATTTAAAACCAGCACTTTTTCACGACAGAGTTTAATTCTCAGTTAGCAAGTTAGCATACAGTGAAAACACACTTCATACCTCCTGGCCAATAAGTGATTTGCATTTTTATAGAATGAATCCAAAAATAAACATGCTCTCACCCAAAAGGCCTCAGAAATACTGAGTGTTCTTTGTAAAATACAGACTTAAGCATGCTGCTAGAAATAAACCAATGACAAATCCATGCAGCATGAAAGCAGCATCCATCACTGTAAACTGCATGAAACTCTTCTTGCCATTCTCTGTGGATCCCAGTTTCCATGGCTCACATGCATTTCTGAAGCCTATTGGGCTGGGAGACACTAGCTTCCCCAGCTTCACCCCACCTCTTTATTTCAGACAGCAGGAGATCTGTGGATGGTAACAGAAATCTTTAAGGACAACTTCTAGTCTTGGAGGCAACTCCACAATCTGTCTGTTTTCAGGGCTGCTCATGCACATACAACTCAAGCAATAAAACAGATACCACTCAATGGGAACAAAAGCAGTGTTCAGCTCTCCCATAGTAATGTAGGACAGTTTAGGATAGAATGTAAATATTTAAACCATTTTAGATAAGATTCTAAAACAACTACCCTGTTAGGTCTCCTCCCTAGTGCATGTGAATAAAAGAATTTCTGATAACTTTTACCATTACCTGACGCTTATCACTTACCCAACAGTTGGATCAAGTGCTATTCCTCTAGGATTTCCCAAATTTTCAGCAATAAGAGTGACACGGTTTGTTCCATCCAAGTTAACCATATCTATTCTGTTCACACTGGTCTCAACCACATATAGTTTATTGTTAACCCAATCCACTGCTAGATTTTCAGGTGTGTCAACTGAAACATTTAAAACTTCTTGGAAATCAGAGCCATCAATATTAATAGAAAAAACCTGAAAACAATACAAATATTATCAATACTGACATGATGTCTTGCTAATCATGAGTCACGTGGTACCTATCATCACACTGAGCACAGACTCACAAGTTACCTACTAAGCTATTCCCCAGCTTAGTTGTTTGTTTTTTTTCAAAATTTTGGAAAACAATGCAAAAGATACAGGAAGCTTGCCCTCAACTAGCATTTCAGAAACATAAATAAGGTAACAAGCTAAAACAGCCTAGTTCTTTAGCAAACATGGCAAGTTGCTGGATTAAAAAACAGATGAGGAAAATGCATCTTGCTTTTCTGGAATCTAGCAAAAAGCAGTATTTCCATTAATAGAAACAAATTAACAGGCTTTAGCAAAGCTCTCATCAGTGACCACAAACAAGAGGGGGAGCTCTTACTGCACCAACCACTGAAGGGAAATCACAAGGAAAACTGACTTTGCAAAGTGAAGAAAGCAAGGGAAAGCTCTCTATCCAGACAGAAGGGAGAAGGCTCAGCATTGCTTCTGTTTCTCTTTTACTTAAAGCCAATTTTAACAGCATCATGCTCAAGTAGAAATACCATTATCTTACACACAAGTTCAGAACTACATGAGGCAAACAGTATAAATGCAATCATTTTATATTATACAGTAATCATGCGAGTCTAACTCTGGGTAATATGAAAAGCTAGGAATCATAATCCCTTTTTTGGACCAACAGCATGAAGTTTGAAATGTATCTATATGAAAATACAGATTACCACAAGTAAACATATGCAAGAAAAATAACAGTTGAAATGGTTTTATCATTTTAAATATTCTTCAGGTCCAGTTAATAACTGAGCAAACCATTAACTGTCTATTGTGTTCTTAGGAAACCTTGTTGATGGAAGAGCTTATGGGCATTAGAAGGCAGTACACTAAATGAGATAAAGGTGACACTGAACATAACCCATAATTTTCTGGTTTAGTTCGTCTTAATCTTTGAAAAGAAAAAACAAAGACAAGCAAAATAAATCCCCTAATAACGTTTATAATATAAGACATCAGGGTGGAAATACACATCGTATATGAATATTCTTAATGTCACTGTTTTCTTCAGGGTGTTCTAGTTACGACTTAATTAGATTAATTAATCCTAATGAATTACTTAGGATTTAGCTATATTGAGGCAGATACAAGGCAGTCCTGTCCATATGGGGTGTGCAGTGGAAAATCCCATATTACCTTTTGTTTCTACCTTTTAAAGACATAAGATAAATCTCCTGTCTCATGAAAGTTCAGATTCGACCCTGACTTAACACAGCTACTGTCAATGCAACTGCAGTAATGGGAACTCTCTGCAGTGAAAATAAAAATGCCAGAATTGTGAACAAGTCAAAATTTGTGTGTTCAGTTCCTGTCCTACCTGAAGGCCATGCAGTGTGCTTTCCAACAGAACCAACACGGCACTGTCGTAAAAACGCTAGTTTTCAGCTAGGTGTAGGTTCATAATGACACTGACACCAAATTGATCCATACACGGTGTCAGCAGGAGGCAGGCCATGGATTCGCCTTTACTCTGCATGGCAGCCAACAGGGGAATGAAGATTCTGGAGTTTCAGCATTTGACCTGGGACTTTTTTTTGTTTCATTAAGTTATGCGTGGAGAAGAAAGAGCAAGGGTGATGTCCAGCTTTCACAAGGGTCTCCAGACTGTTTTGTGTGTTGTTTATTGTTTTTTGTTTTTTTTTAATTACTCTGTTATACCCTACCTTGAAGCTAGAATATTTCCTCTTCAAAAAAAATGTAACAAAATATTGGCTTATTACACAAAATACTGTCAATATTTGTTATCTAAGCTCAATTACAGTGCTATTTGAAGTATATGAAGAAATTTGATTTTTATCATCTTGGAAGGCACACAGTTTTTACATTTTAAATGATCATGTTTCAAAAAATTACCAAGAAAAATTTGTTCAGTTTTGAAAGAATGTCTACTATTTCTCTTAATTAGTTTTTTGGACTCTGTCTCAAATAAAATTAAAAGTTGCTCAAGACATTCCCATATAATAGGATTCTTTGTTTAAGATGTCACATGTAATAGTATAGCTTGAAAAATGCAGTCATTAACATAAAACATTTCAAGGAGCTTTTTTGTCTGAAAACAAAAATACAGCCAGCTTTTGCTCTCAAAAAATGAAAGCCTATCAACACATTCTGCTTCTGGCTGTTCTCTACTTCCACATACACAAAAATTTATTCTTCCTGAAATTTCTACCCACCTTATCTTGCACCGTATCAGTCCAGAAGATCCTGCGCAGGTAAAAGTGAAAGTCCACTCCAACTGCAACCCCACGATTCTGCGACTGCACCAAAGTACGAAAACTTCTTCCATGAAGATCTCCAATTAGTAAATCACGGCCATTGGAAAAAATAATTGATGCAACACCAGCTGAAAGCAGGGGTGACAAATACATGACTACTTTGCAACCAAGTTATTTGCAAAGGGGCATTGAAACATATACATATGGGTCATACACAGCAGACACAAAGGTTTAAACAGACACTCAGGCTACAATCTGTATAGATGGTTCTATGTGAGTACTAATTTGTTTTGATTTGCCTTTGGTTTCCAGCCTTGGAGCAAACCAGGCAGCAATATATGTTCGAAACTCCGCCAGGTAAAACTTTCACAAAACTTCTGTGCATCCTATCTCCTTTAATCAAAGTATAAACTTTCTTAAGATTTTTCTGTCTGATGGGATGCAGATATTCTCTAATTCTAGCAGGCAGGCCTTGTTCTTTAGCTTTTTCTGTACTGCTCTTTGCACCTTCTTTATTCTCCCATTTCCTCAGAAGATCTTAGCTGTACCTTACAACAGAAGAGAGATTCCAGCAAGTCTTTGAAGGAAAGCTCACTTCCAAAGTGGGAGCCTGATGAAAGGTTTAATGTATGAGAGGAATATATTTAAGTCCAAATCTTATTCAGCTTACACAGAAAACCCTCCCCAATTAAAGTAAAAATGAATCCAAGCAAACTGATTTATAGCAGGTATGAACTCCACAATAATGATAGAAAATCAACACTTTACAAACAACTCAGTGGCCCAAAAGTCACGCTGGTTTGAATGGAAAGCTTCTTGAGAAAGATACAGAACTTTTCTGGAAACAGAACAATCTTTCCTAGTGCTGGCAAATGCAAATCTTAACACAACCAAACAAATTTCACTAGCTCCAAAAATTACGTTTTTTTTTGAGGACGTACTTTGAAAATTGCAAGATGATGGCTGCTCTGCAACTGTTGCAAAGAAGGGGAGGGAGCTGGGCAGTTCATGCTTTTCAAAGAAGCACGACTGCTAATCAGCTATGCCAAGCAGGGACTCCCACTCCCATCCCTGCAGGCAGGAACACCTGCCTCACACAAAAGCCTCGCAGGCTCTTGCATCTCCACAAAAACCGGCTTCCCAGCGTCTGCTTTCAGAACAGAGCAGGAGGTGAACAACCACAAGGAGCTGCCTACTGTTGATGGGGAACCACACTCTGTGTGAGGCAAGCATTGTTGCATTTCAGCTCACAATTCAGCAAAACCATTGTCTTGCATGGCATAGTCCTCCTAAAAAAAACACTGAGGTTTCCTGATTTCTTGCTCCTGCTGAGTTCCACAGCAAGCAGCTCAGGAAACTGCCTCCCACAGGAGCAAGAACTCATCTATTAAGGATGGCTCTGGCAAGGACCTCCCAGCTCTGGGGAAGTCAAGAATTTTGAGGAAGGGCTGGGGCCCAGAAGCCATGGTTTTGGGGAGAAGCAGCTCTGCTGAGGCAGCCAGCTCCACCAGCCTACAGGTGCGAGCACACACAGTCTCTTGTTGATTTCTGCTGCTGTTCTGAATGCTGTCCTGACCTTAAATCTTCAAGGCCAGACTTGAGTTAAAATCAAACACAGCTGTATGTTATAGTTATGCAAGCTGCCCCATTTTAAGCTCTATCTATTAGTCCGACAACAGCAAGAGACTCTTGCACTGCTGCATACTAACCTGAAGTATTGGCCCTACAGTACCGATGATGCTCTAGGAAATAACCTTCCACACAGTGGCACTGGTGATGTCCCACACGATCTTCACACAGCTGGTCACAGACACCCCACATTTTGCAGTCATCAAAATCTGTTAAGTGAACAAGGCTTATTTATAAATAGTGCTTTGTATAAATGAACATCATTGTGTTTGGGAAGCTTCAAGTTTGTCCTCTCTGCTTACTTTATATCTGCTTGCAAAATGGTGGCATAGGAAAAGAGATTTTGCATATTTTTTCCACAAATGTTTCAATTTTCTACTTCTAGATAAGAGAACAACTGGTTTTTCCTGCCCATTGACCTACCCAATAAAAAACAAAACTGCCAGGCAAAGAGGAAAGATCATTGGAAGGGAAGGGATGTCACTGTCTACTTTCCACAACACAGAACATGTCTACACAGTATTCTTGCTGCACCAGATGCCAGTACACTTCATACACACATGCACACAGCTGGCTGGATTTCTCCGGCTGTAGGTGAGCTGTATCTTACCATTAGTGTAGTACTGAGCTCAAGCTAACAAGCTGTACTGGGTCTGACTGGGATGGAGTTAATTTTCCCCACAGCAGCCCATACATTGCTGTGCTCTGCACGTGTACCTAGAACAGCGCTGCTATCACACCGACATTTTGTCTGCTGCCGAGCAGTGCTGGCACAGCACCAGGACTCTCTCCAAACCCCCCAAAGCCAGTAGGTGGGGGTGGGCAAGAGGTGGGGAGGGGACACGGCCAGGGCAGCTGGCCTGTACCGACCAAAGGGATTCCGCACCGTATGATGTCACGCTCAGCCATAAAACTGGGAAAGGGGTAGGAGAAGGGAGGGCTCTCGTTATGAAAATGTCTGTCTTCCCGAACAACCGCTACGCTTACTGAGGCTTGACTCCCAAGATGTGGCTGAACATCGCTTGCTGATGGGAAGTAGAGAATAATTGCTTTCTCTCTCTTTGCTTCCGCACAGCCTTCTCTTGGTGTTCTTTTTTTCTCTTTCTTTTCCCTTTACTTAAATTATCCTTATCTCAACCCTTTTTTTTTCCATCATATTTTCTCCCACCCCCCCCAAAGGAGGAGGGGGAGAGACAGCAGTATGGTGCAGTTTAGTTGGCCATCGGTGCGAAACCGCCACACAAGCCCTGCTAAAAGGCAGTGTTTATTAGCTCAGACTTGGTACCAATGCTAACACAGGTGTCTGATTTCCAATTAAAAGCTGGCTGCACACCAGAACCAGAGAGCAAAAAGTACAAGGAAAGAAGTTCACTTTGGCATGCAAAATACCCTATAAGCAGAGTTCGCAGCAAGGACAACCCAGCAAGTTCTCACAGATACACTCTACAAGCAATTTCCAGGGTTGCTGCAGAATCTTTTACTTCCAAAATTGTGAAATACCTGCCTGACCTTCTTGTAAAAACATGAATTTTTTAAACTCTGTCTTAAAAAAGAAAAAAAAAATTAGATCTGAACACTGAGGGCTCATCGTATCTGTCATTATTTAAAGCCCAGGAGATTTCTAACACTACTTAACACATGGTTTTGTGACATTAAAAGCCTGACCTCTTGCACTTGAAAACTTATGAGTAGAATCCACATGTTACATTGCTGAAAACTGGCAAATTCTACTGTTAAGCCAAAAACAGAAAAAATGAAATCTCAAATATTCTTCCTACTGGAACTTCTGGTTTTAAACATTTGTTGACACGTAAGTAAAAATGAAATATTTCCTAGACAGTACATTTTGACATTGCAAAAATGTTGTCAGTAGCTTTCCAGCCTCCATATGTGTTAAAAATCATCAGTATACTGTTAGCCAGAAGCAAATGAAGAGAAGATAAATTAAAAATTATGGTTTCAAAAAGTATATTTTGCTAGCACTATGGCTTAATTCTTCCGGACGTAAACCAGTAACATTGATTTAAACTAAGATCTGGTATTGTACACTACCGACTGTGAGTTGTTCCTCCATGACAAGTGTTTCTTCCACTACAAATGTATGCAGTGGATCTCTGCAAACCAGAATACATTGATTTGAATTTCCAAGCCAGAATCAGACAGCTAGGTCTACAGGGTAGTCAAGGAGAACAACAGAAGACTTCACTGAAACTGCACCAGGTTTGCAAATGTGTCCTTCATGTATTTCCCACATAAGAGTGGAAGAACAATTTTGTGCCTGGAGTCAGTGCGTTGATTCTTCCTTTCTGTTAAGAGCAACCATGCTGTCACTGCAGCTCATACAGCCCCAGGCTACCCAGTATTCTTGACAATACAGAAATCTCATGAGAGATTGAGCACCTGGAATACTTTTAATAGCACAAGCACCACAGCTTGGGTTGAAAACCGGTATGAGAATCTGGGTTAATATTTGTCATTAGGCAGTGCCAAACATCGTGATTCTGAAGTTACTATGTTTCTATTTACTGAGATAAATCATTTATACTACCAACAGTTCGTGCGTCCAATTTACAGCAGCTACAGAACAGAAATGCAGCACCAAAATACTTCACTTACCTTTACATTCTTGCAAAAAGTCTTCACTTTCATGTAAATAAAGTGTATACTGGTATGTCATGGGAGATACAGCCATTCCATAGCGCAAATACAAAGCACCCTTTTTATTTTGAAGTACAACGTTCTATTGTCTTCATATCCATCCACTCTCAAAAAGTTCCAAACACTTGAACATCATTACCTGATTTTCCAGCCATACAACACAACACATCTCTGGAGCAGAAACAAACTCTCCTCATCTAATCACTAGAAGACCTCTAACGCAATTTGATAATGAAACAGCCACCCAAGAGTAAACCATCTTAAACATGATCATGCTCTCACTTAGTCTTTAACAGTCTTATTGAATTAATCTTCATGATGTCTCTCTGGTTTGTTTCTGTATCACCATGCAACTGTTGTACTATTTAGATATTTATTCTTTTGCTGACTTCAGAGGTTTTCTTTTTGCCACTATAATCCATCCACTTGGAACTCAGCCTCCTGGTATCCAAACTTTCCCAATGAGCTATGAGAAGGTACTAGACATCTGCAATCACTGTATTTCACTTACCAATACAAGTACGACTGTCATTGCTACTTATTGTATATCCCGCAGGGCAATAACACATCCCTCCTGAAGGAGAAGAATGACAGCGGTACTGGCAGCTCAGAGCAGCACAGTGTGATATGTCTAAAAAGGAAAAGAAATAGTTCAGAAATACAATTACAGCTATTACTGGCAGAACAGCTTTGCCTTACTGACAATTACAAAGCTATAGCCTTTTCTATGATGAGTCTACAATTTCAGGAACAGTTGCTTAGAACAAATATGCACAAGAAATGACGTCTAAAGTTCCACAAAAATCACATATGCTTACACACATGCAGGCAAGGAAATGGAAGACAGAAGATAGGCTAATGTTTATAATAGGGTTTGAGAATGGAGTTAAAGAATAAGCATCAATCTTATAAGAGGCACCACCAGTAAGAATGCCATGTAAATAGCTGCACAGAGGAAACCTTCTGCAATGCACCCTATCTTTCCCTGGTTCCACAAAACTACTTGCGAACAACACATCCTTGAGCTCCATCTATTGGCACATAGCCTCATAATTTACTGTTTTATGCTGAAAAAATAACCTACCACATTATACTAAGAAGAATATGCACACTACTCCAATACAGTAGAATATACTGGCTGGGCTGTGTCCATGGAAAAACTCCTCTTTATCCTTTTCTTCTGTTTCTTTCTTTCTTCCCTTCTGCTACCTTCATCTCTCTTCCCTTTCTTTGTACTACTAATAAACAGTTCAGTGATAGGTGATCAAATTACAATTGTAGAGCACTTGTTGACTTCCTCCTACTTCCTTTTCATCTTCCTTTTCCTAATACTTCTTGTTAAACAATTCATTTTGCAGCCCACATCTGATGTTACAAATACATCACTGAGCAAAGCAAGAGGTGCTTTTTATGGTAAGGTTTAAATTCCTGTTATTTTTTCCTGTCCTCCTATTCCCAAAGGTATGATTTCATTAATAGGAATTTTCCTCTTCCTAGAAATTGAAAACGTCCTGATTCTCAGAGGGAAGCAATGTTCATAAGAGTCATATTAATAGGAACTATGCATGCTTATTGCTTCCAACAGAGAAAATACAGTATGCCATGAACTGACAAACCAGATAACCCAGGTGAAAAGATATTTTTGAAAACTTTAATCTAAGTGCCTTAGCCAAGGCTCAGGATACACTGATTCAGTCCTGTGTTCCAAACGTTACTTAAAATTCCTTCTTGCTTATAAAAAGGGAAAAACACAGATATTTAAACTAAAAAAGCATATAGCACACTTTTCCATGCCTTCTTGAATACGTTTTAGGATATGGAGAGGGAATTAAAATCCTCATCTGTGCAACTTCATGCACAGATTTACAAAAGGAGTGGTTTGTTCCCAACATTTGTGCCTTTCTCAGACCATCCAGTCAAAACAGTGCCAATAAAATAGCAAGGTTCCAAAAATTCTGCTTTGTTTAGAAGATGAAAGGTGAATGTAAAAAGATATCAACACTGATGTTTCTGCTGTTCTGTGTAAGCTTTCGATTCTAATACATACTGCAATGTCTGCCTGCAGTGATGTTAGTTTCGTCTTCTCCTGCAGGGCAGTCTGCAGCTCCATCACACACTTTCCCAATTGGAATGCAATGCCCTGACCCAGGGCAGGCCCACTCTCCTGGGTAGCATTCATGATGACCACTTTCTGTGGAGAAGAGAAACAAGCATAATTGAGGAGTATGTTTCAAAAAGTACTTAAGAGTTTCTTCCCTTAAAGCTTCCCAAAGCATCTCAATCCTCCATTATTCAGTTTCTAATTCTTGCACACAACTGGGAAAGACTATAAAAGAAATATCATCTGTACTTCCTTGTCAGGCTCTCTCTTTTACCTTCAAACTACAATGCAAACAACACTTGTGCAGACACACAAATCTTTTTCATTTTCTGTGGTGTTTGGAAACAGTAAAAGAATTTAGCTTTAGAGTAACTGGTGCACCAGAAATGGAAAAACTGTTTTGTGGTCTGAAAACATGCAAAGGCTGTCTAGATAAAGTGGAGAATGACTATCACAGAAGAGGCCAATGAAAAAGAAAAAAAAAAATTCATTCAAATTTCAGTTTCTTGGATGACAGATCTCAGCAGGAACTGAGTTATTTTCATTATCAACCAATTTATTTTGGTTATTAGGAGCCTCATGTCTCTCTAATAGATAACCTAAAAATCTGCACAGAAAAAAAAAAAAGATAACCTTCTGCAAAAAGTATAAATAGTATGCTGGAAAATTTTCTGATTACATGTATATGCCCATAATTTTTGTTTTCTGAAAGTAAAATCTGAATAGTTTCAGATTTTTCAGTTTTTCAGAAGGGAGAATCAAACAGTTCAGCTATTCTTCTATTACAAAGTAACTATTCCTAGATAGTTTGTAAAAAAGAAAAAAATCTAAGTAATTTTGGAAAAGCCCATTTTACCTACTACAGTGAGAATTATCACTTTTTGTGAGGACTTACCTTCCATCTACGGAAATCAACAAAAGAACAGTGACTTCAATAATCAAGCAAAAATAAGCTACTGCTGCTATATGATAAACTTAGTTTGCATCATATTTAGTATCACAACAATAACTCTCACATACACTACAATGTACTAAATATTGCATAAGTTAAAAAAAAAAAAAAAGAAGACAGTAAAGATGGAATTCAAAGGTTTTCACAGAACGAAAACAGATTACAAACATCTTGATCAGTCAAAATTCCATGGAAGTAGCTTACTGAGGTCTTCCTCTGAAAAAGTCATCAGTAGAACTAAGCACTAATTCATACCACATCCTCTTTCATCTTCATTATCTTCACAATCATCATCTCCATCGCATATCCAGCTCTGATGAATGCAGCGGCCACTTGGACAAGTGAAGAAGTTGCCTCTGCAGGTTGCATAAGCTAAGGAAAGGAACAAGGAACACCAGTAAATCCATCTACTCTAAGTGACATAAATGTTGGAAATAGCACTCTTTTCTGGTAGATGAACAGTCATTTATAATCTCTCCTGTAAAACTGAGCTAGTTCCATATCTCATCTATATTGTAAACAGTGCTGGTTTGCTCCAGTTTTAGGTATGAACTTTATTTTTAAAATTTTGTGGTTTTTTTTTTTTTTTTTTTTTAAACAGAAATGAGAAGAAAGGCTGCATTTCTCAATTAATTGTGCAACTAGATGCACAGGACCTTATTACCACAATTCTTGAAGGTGGACATACCAAGCAGATGATACTCAAGACGTTGGGGGTAAAGATATTTGTACACCTTGTGCTCAGAGAAAAAGAGTACAAAACTCAAAGAACATTTATACCTGAGCCCTCCATGGTTGGTAAGCATTTGCTGCTAAGAGTTCATAAACATTTATGGGTCCTCCAAATGACAGACATTGCCAAAGAGATAACAGAGAAATATTCTGGGGGAAAAACATCATGCTGGTGTGAGGTCCTTGGCAGGACAGAGAAACAAAATGGCAACATATGGCCTTCCAACAACACAGGAGATAAAACTAATTCAGATCCCATTAATCAATGGGGGACCTCTGTAAATACATAGATCAGACAACTGAGAGCTCTATAGCCATGATGCTGGTTGGAGATGAAATGCCCTGGGATACCTGACCATGAAGAAAAGAATAAGCAAAAAACTCCCAGAAAGAGAACTGTCAAATAAAGACCTGACATGAACATCTAAAGGATAACTAGCTGTACAGCTATGAGTCTGTACAGTTGTACATTATGGTCACTGGGAATAATTCCAGAAGATCCACTCCATCTGTCAGAAATAAAAATGCAAAATGGAACCAAACAAATCTGGACAAAAAACAATTACCTTTGGATCATACTAAAAAGAAGAAAATGACAAGAACATCAAGAAGCAAACTGTCACTGAATCCAGCACATTCAAATAGCAACCACTTACTAAGGCACTTAGCAGCAAAGTCAATGTGGAAAAAGTTTATCAAAGTAGCACTGCTAATTGTCATCTTTCCATACAAAAGAAAAAAAAAAAAAATCTGTGTAGAACTAGCTTCTGATGGCCAGATTGCCAAGCAATCTACTTTTTGTTACCTACTGTGCACTTGAACAAGTTCTCAGTAAATTATTTAAAGAAAGAGAAAAAAAACCCTCATACTGCAAGAGTTTTCATCACTCCTGTCTCCACAGTCATCATCATGGTCACAGATAAAGGCTCGTGGGATACATTCTCCATTAGCACACTGAAACTGCGTACTGGTACATCCATGTGCTGAAAGAGATTTTAGCACAGAAAAACATAGAGGAAATCAGTCAGAAAATTACAGATCTTATACTTTATAGATCCTGCTTTAAAGTTAATTTGTTTGGGATCTCTCTGCATGTGGTACTTACTGCAATTAGCTTCATCAGAAGAATCTCTGCAATCAACTTTGCCATCACATCGTTGGCTTGCATTAAAGCATGCTCCATTTGCACAGGATAACTGTTCACATCTTGGGTAGCCTACAATAAGAAATCCCTCAGTATTAGCATGGGTATCAGACTGTAGACTGTAAGTCATATATATCCAGTGTCACTAGAACATCTTGATTTATTGGAAAACAAAAAAGGAATACACAACTTGCTATACTACTACTGAAAAACAATCCATTTATCTAATACGTTGTCTCCTCTAACAGCTATTTAAGAATATCCTCTATGTAGTTACTAAAAATCCTTGCAAGCAATGAGGGAAAAATCAGATGCCCTCCTGCAGCCAAACAGTTTATAACATGACAGAAGATGATGCAACATGAACGGAGAACAAGCAGTGGACATTTCTTTTATTTACTTGTATTTCAGTTTTACATTTTATTCATTTTAATAAAAGTGTTTAGGTAGAAAAGAAGTTCCTGAAATTTACAGTTCCTAGATCCTCTTAGAATTTTGTGAGCTTTTGCACCCAAAGACTTCACAATTTTAAGGTTTTGTTCTAATTAAACCAAGGACGTTAAACTCCAAAGTCCATGATCCACTTTGGGACCTCTGTTTTTTATTATTCGTTTTCCCCTTCCCAAAACCAAAAGGATTCTGTAGAATGAATGATTTTTCATTTTCTGGCTGTTCTACTTATGTAGATGGCCTACAAGCCATAGGATTATTTCAGAGAACTTTAAATCGATTCTGAAAATACTTATACATACAAGCAGACAGTGAGTTCAGTGGAACTACCCAACCGATTAAGCATGTACAGTGCTAGAGCTGAGTTGGAGAGGATAAGCTTAGTTTAGCTCATTGCTACATAGACAAAAGTTACTTATTTCAGGCAACTGGCAAGTATAAAAGCAAATAATTGCTATTTTTAGAAGTGGGATTTATTGAACATTTTCTTCTGTATGGAGGGATAATATAGCCAGATAAACGAACTCAAGAAACAGAATAATCAAATTTGATTCTGCACCTTTTAGTTTTTCAGTTTGAATTCTTATCCCATTTTACTTCCATAAATGTAATAACATAGACGGAGCAGGCTCTTGCTTAGGCATGTTTTAATTTATACTCTTGGAATTCAGAACATGGATTTTAAAATTACTTATGTAGAACTCAGAAAAGCTGCAATTTTTTCAGGCAGCGGCAATCTGTTTTGCTCACTTCTGCTACATATCATCACATTCCCACTAAACTTCAGTCACCTATCGATGAGGCTTACATGATTTTAACCGTTAAATTCTTAATGTGAGAACATAAATAGCTATGTTTATGTCCACTAAAACAGGTCTAACCCAACTGTCTCCCTGACTGATTCACTTCCTTTTCATTCATTTTTACCACAATTAGTATGTCAGCAACTGGCAGGCAAGGACAGCATGTGGCTAATCCGAGAAAGGTAGCTGCAGATTACCAGGTTTCCAGCTACAGTGTTCCTACCTGTGGCCTTCTTTGCTAGTTCCCTGAATTTCCATTCCAACAGCTTGCATGGACAATGTCAACACATGCCCTAGACATTATTAAATTCTTTAGCCCCACTTTTCACTCAAACAAACTGCCTTTTAACACAAACATCTTACCAATTTCTTGCTTGGGTTAGGCTTATGAACAACTCTCATAAAGCTTTGGAAACAAATTGATTCCAAAGTCTTAACTCAGTGCCTACAGAAAGAAAGGAAGGACTGATATGGGGCCACATCTTATGTTCACTGTGAAATCAATGCTTCCTCCCTGTCTGGAATTAGATAAGCCATCACAGCAAAGGAACCATCAAGAGCTCTACTGCACACCCGAAGTAGCTATTGTCATACCAGAGTACTGTGAGTACTTATGGGGCACATAAGAAAAGAACCATAAAGATATTTGTTAGCTAATTACACTGAAGCCTGCAGTGAAGAAGTAAAGCTTTGTAATAGACAGTTTTGTAGCTTTTCTCATCTTTCTTCATAGCCCACAGAAATACCTCCACTGATGCTCCAAGCTGTTTCTGATGGACTGAATGTCAGGAAGTTGGACCCATTGCCTTGCACTGCCTGTTTCTTCATGAATGCCCAGGCAAACTAAGGATCTAGTTAGTAATAAGCTTTTCTCCTGCGTATATTAAACTCCCTTAGAAAAAGGGAGAACTTGCTGAAGTTTTGTCTCCTGAAACAAGCCTGAGGAAGTCCTCAGTCTGGAAAAAATCTTTATTATACAACGTAGTGTATAAATGCAAATAGTTATAAAAACACCAGGCAGGGTAGTAAAGAAGACATTTTGAAGACACTTTAAAATACACATTTTGACTATACTGGTGGTTTACTACAATGAGTACTTTTTTCCTCATTTTCTTTTCAAATCTGCTTGGTATACAATTCTTTAACATTATTTTACTTGTAGTTGCAAAAGCGAGAACATTCTTTGAAAAGCCAGACAGAGATTAACTAAATTTTCAAACTTTGCACAGGTAATCCCATTCCCAATCCCCCAGTCTAAAGATTAAGCTTGGTAATTTATAGTTCTAATCACACTCTTCTCACTGATCTGAAAAATATTTTTCCCTGCATTGTGCATTGTACTCTTTGTACAGTATAGTATATTATTTTAATAAAATGTTTGTGATTATTTGGGGGCATTAAGAACTAATTCTCACAAATAATGGCAAAGCTGTAAATTACATCAAAGACCGTAGCACAAGGTTCAGCATCTATGTCCTCAGGACAGTTCCACAGTACTTGGGCTAACCATCCAGATTTTTATAGGAGGAGAAGTAGCAAAGAAAGAAGAACCAAGCAAGAAATACTAGCTTCTGTGAGTGCTAAACACTATGCTACACTGTCACAGGAATCCCAACTGCTTCCATTTAAGGCCCCTGTGGAAGTAACACAGAAGATGCATCTGTGGCATTGTTTGTGGTGAACTCTGTCAATGCTGAGAGAATGAAGGAAGAGAAAACAAAACTTCATAACATTACTAGCATATCTGGAAATCAAGGAGTGCCTCTGTCTCTTGTCTCTCTTGCACTAGGGAGCCCAGAACTAGAAAGCTGCCTGTCCTTACAGTTGCTAGGGAACAAGACTCCCTCTCTTTCTCTCCAAAATTTAGAAAATGTTAGCATTGAGTGAGATGAGCTGTTCTACTCCATATCACCAAATGGAAAGTTCTGAATAGGAAAAGAGGAATCTAGACTTTGGCAGTGGGAGGGGGCAGGAAGGGAAAGCAGCAAAGAAAATCTTGAAGGTGAGTATTGTGACATTTTGAATTTAAGTGAGAAGTTCTTACATTATTCACTGCATTTGGAGCTTGCAGAATAAACATTTTCTAGCTTTTATTTGACCGTTTTCTTAAAACTAAGATTACTGTGTGAACACCTGATCCCAAAACAATATATTTGGGTATTAAAAAACCATAAGCTGTGCAAGAAGTGATGCTGATCAGAGAAGCTGCTCATACTGTCTCTGCTCTAGGGTACACATGGAAAAAGTTTCAAAGCTCTGTGAGTGACCTGGAACTACAAAAAAAGCCAAAGGAAGGGTTCTCTTCCACAGACTCTGACACATGGCTTTTTTTGACAGGTACATTAGAAAGAGTTCAAAAGGATGGATAAGGTTCTCAGTTAAAAGAGGGACAAGGTAGGTAGTTTGCATCTAAGGAAGTCTGAGAATACAGCTGTACAACAGCAGAGAGTGAAAAGAGACTGCAGCATAAGACTGAAGATGGGGTTAGGAGAGAAAAGTGAAGGGACTGACAGAAAAATACAGTGTTTTCTTTCACCCTGCTTTAATTGTGAAGAGCGTCCATTTCATGTGAACATTGTTTCATTTGTCTGTTTCTTCCAAGAACCTGTGGTTTATTAAAGAAAACTGAAAACAGGAGATCTTTTCCTTGAGATCTTCATTCCTAGAAGATAATACAAGCTTTGTGGAAACACGAAGAAACCCAACTACACTCATTCCAGTGTGCAGGCAGAAAGTGAGCTCTTCTCTCTCTCTCCTTCTTCTGTGGCATCTTTTTTTCTTAGCCAAAATACTTCTCTGCAATCTGTCTCCCCATGATATGCCAGCACTTCAGCGCAAAATATGATCAACTAGCGGATGCCAGCACAAATGACAGATGAGACACCTTGCTGCTTGTAACCTGCAAACTGGTTTGGGGCAACAGTTGCAAACACATTTAAATGGCACATGGAAGATGCTTGAAAGCTATGTCACAGGAATTGCTAAATTCTATCACTCTGCTCTCTGCCTGCTGCTTTTGTCCTGCAAGCTGGAAATATATCCACACAGAAACAGTAACAGGAAACAGTTACAACTGGTATTGGATTCAGCAGACACCCATTTCTGTCGCACAGTCAGGAAGTATAAACTTCTGTAAATCCAACCCATGTTCCAAGAAGTATAAAGGAAAACAAAAGGGCAATTTCCTACTTCCAGGTGTCTTTTTTTTTTTTTTTTTAATCACAGCAAAACTTCAAAACATTTTGCAAAACAAAATTAATTAAAACCCTTTGACTCACCACCATGACCATCTCACAGTGGTCAAATCATTGCCCAGATAGCTAACAGAGACACCAGGAGGAAGACTGACCCCAAGGCCAAGACTCTTTTGGGCTACATGGTATCAGGCAGTGTTCGTAGCAGTGATGGTCTGAGAACTGGCATAGCATCCAGAGCCTTGTTCCTGGCCTTAATTCCTGATTTTGATCCCTGCCACTACGGTCTTTGGCTGCCTTCTTACCTTGCTTCAGTTTTGCTTCTTCCCTTACCCAAACTCTCCCAGATGCAGACATTTCCTTCAGCCTGAAGTTTTGCCTTATCCTGTAGTTGTTATATGTAATTTGACCAGCATCAAGAACATCAGCCTCTGACCACAGCCCTTTCCTTCCTGTTTGGACTACATCCCTCGTGATCTCTTCAGTTCTTGATCTTTGTTCACCTTCACCCTCATCTCTGCGAATCCATCCGAGACCTGACTGCCCACTTCCTGACCACAACAATTATTCAGTGCAGGAAACAAGAGGCAGGAATTAACAGGTTAGGCAGCTGACCCATGGCAGCAACTCAACATCCAAATTAGAAGTGAAAATCCAGAGTTTCTGGCCCCACACTCAGCCCATCAGCCTCAACAAATACATCACTAAAAGACCTCCCCTTTCTCCCTCCTGGGCTCAGCACAGTGCTCAGCCACCAGAGCCGTATTCAGGAAGGTTATTCTGTTAGTCACCTCAGAGCAAATTGGACATGGCTGGGATTTTCATTTTTGAGCTGCAAAGCTGAGGCAGGAGAGAAAATTCTACCTTTAATTGAAAGAACTAAAGTATACAATACAGTAAAATGATGCCAGTATTGACTGCTTACTTTGAAAAAGTATTTATGCCCCCAAATAGTCTGTCACTTCATTCTGCATTTTTAAAGTTTTAAAATGAAAGTATTTGCTAGCTTCTGACTACTAAGACAGCTGGAAAAACAACTTGATATACATATTTAATGAAAATAAAGAACACATTCATTTTATGAAATTAAAACAGCTTCAATGCACTAATTACATGACCCATAGCTGAAACATTGTTCTGATGTTTATCTTAGCCTCTGCATGGGTAGTTTTCCCTTGCTGTTAATCCCATTAGCACTAAAATGGACTAAGGCTTTGAATCCCCTTGTTCTGTTTTATTACTCGTTTAATTGTTGAGTTACCTCATATTGGTGACATTTTGCATTTGACTAGTTTCTTAAATAATGTAACTTATTCAGGCAATAAAACTTTATCTTCTTTACAATTTAAATTTGCTTCCAGAAAGATTGGTGAGTGCAAGTCGTAAGTAAACAGACATAAGTTTGCATTCCATGATGCTCTGTGAAATAATAGAATCAATTTTACATAGCTTTTTTTCTTCCATAGTTCATGGATGTTTCATTTTTATTTATTAAATCTTTTAGTGTAAATTAAGTGAGGAGAGAAAAATAGGGATAAAGGAAGAGGCCAAAGCAATGATACTTCTCATATTTTTTATATCAAATAGTGTAGCAAGGGAAACGGATGGTAACAGGGGGAAAAAATAATGTTCAAAGGAAGTATTAGAACCTGCTTTAAAACAGTAAAATCTAACACTTAAACTAATTCCTACTCTACAATTAATCATAAAGTCACCAAACAATTCGTTTTGCCTTACGGCTTCTGTTTAAAGTACCAGGCCTTGCAAAGATAGGTCTTGCCATTTCAGTCTTCATGACTTTCCTGTCTTCAGCATCATCAGATTTCTTTAGACTAGTCCAACACTCCTACTTTTAATGTTCCAAGTCACAGTCATTCTTCTGTCTTAGAGGGACTGTCAACACATATTCTAATAAACCAGAGTAGTGGCTGTTGAATGATATGAGGCAGTTCCTCTCCCTAGGGCTTAAAATGCTGCCTTCACAGTCATGGGGCCTACTGGCTGATGCAGCCCTGACTGGGTTTCTCACACAGCAGTAGAGTACCACTGTTAAGGTATCTAGAGACCCCTTTCCAAACTGCCTTTTTAATTATTTAGCTGAGAATCTTAAGTATGAAACAAAATGTGCATTTCAATTTTCACATATCAATGTGGCTTCTAGTCCAAAGAAAGAATCCTGCCTATTGTCTTTAGGACTCCCCTCCCAGCCTGTCACAGGTTTATTGCTTTATAATAATCACATCATTTCATTTGGCTATATCAAACCTTATTCAATGACTACTCAGAGACTTCTCAGAAATGCTGAGCAGCTCCTCTATTTCAATTCACAGATAATGCATTTTTTAAACAAATATCTTCAGGACTTTTTTTCATGTGTCATACATTTGACAAATTAAGTTATGAATCTCTTTTTCTCTGAACTTTAAGAGAGAAATAGCAAGCTGCAGAAGATATTCTTCCACCAATGATATGGGGTACTTTGGATCTTGGCATTTAGTCATTTGTATTGGTGACTTCAAAATTGGCTGTGGGTCTATCTAATGGAAAAGTTCCAAGCTGGCTGTCTCAGCAACCTTTTATTCCGGAGTATCACTCAGTTCTAAATCACCATTCACTTTAAAAAGCATACATTTTTAGCCACTTGTGAGTCAGGGATAAAATGCACTAGCAGTTGGCTGACCACCTAATATACTGGTTTTCCTTTACACAGCATGTGCATACGCCCTTTTTTCTCTAAGGAGAACCATTAACAACATTTTATTTCTTGCTTCTTTATCTATTCCTTAGTATGCTACCCTCTATTTTCCAACCCCTAGATCTGCTTCTGATCGAAGTTTGGAATTTGGCCTTTTTCTCAGAGGCACACTAAGATCTAACAGCTGAAAGAGCAGCTCATATGTTACATGTCACACATATCACATGTAAAGATTTTCCTCAATACCAACAATGAACAGACATGCTGTTACACACACTCTTGCAGAGCTATTAGGTAAAAGCATCTCTGAAAATGTAACCTCTATTCTGTGGCCAGCTGTCTTTTTCATCAGTACTCAACCTAGGCTAGGATCTAGGGAGGCTGTCACCAGCCAGTCAGGCAGCCTCAGCTCTGCGGAAGTTAGACTGAAAAACCTCCTTGTCCATCTATGTTTTGCTGGCACAACATAAACAGCTTTTCTGAATGCAGTACAATCCAACCCTGCTTCATCTCCATGGGAAACTGCAGTTTTAGAAAACAAATGCTTTTCAAAGGGTTAAAGTCCCTCAAATAAATGATTTAGGGTCAAATTCTGCTTCTCTGTGTAGGTTATAGTTACCCCTGATTTCAGTAAAGAGTATACAAGGAAAAGATGAAAAAATATGCAAAATTAGCTCTGAGTCTCCTAAGGCTTTAAGCCATTTAAACATGCTTGCTCTTCTCCAATGTAATATTTATTATTTTTCAGACAATGACAAACAAGAAGTCTTGACCCTGTGGTAGCAGTTTGCATATGAGTTCTGCAATAATGAAACTGTATCAGAATATCAGCTCTAATACACAAAAGAATTTGCAATGAAACTCTCATAACAAGAAGCATATTATGGTCATCCTGTCCATCAACAAGCCCTTTAATCTTACAAATTGATTAAAATGCCACAGAGAGATGAGATGAAACTAGATCTAGTGCTAAGAGTTAAGACTCACGGCAGTCTCTTTCATCTGTTCCATCAGTGCAGTCCTTTACTCGATCACACCTGTATGCACTCGGGATGCACTGTCCATTTGAACACGTGAACTGCTGACTTGAGCACGTCCTTCCCGCTGCAAGAAACAGGCACTCATGAGTTTTTTCCTTCAAACAGGAGTTTTTAATGTAGAAAACTACTTTCCCTCTTCCTTTCTTAATTACTCCATCCTTCTCACAAATATAAGCATAAGACTTTCTCCTCCCTCCTTTACTTTTTTGTACTCAGGCAGACTTAAGAATGCTTGACAAGCAGATAGCAAATAACATAACTCCAGGCCTTCTGTAGCCTGCATGGTCACTGCTTCACTCCACTAGCAGGGCTGACCTCTAGGTTAAAAATTACCACCTTGTAATTGTTCTGCCTGAAAGATTAAATTACCAGTTCTCACTGTTTCAAGTTTTTCTCTGTTATTTTGTTTACTGGGTCAAAATCTGTCAGTACCTGTCAGTTACTTGGTCAACTCCCCAGGCATAATGAATATGAACCAGAAATCATCTGTACTACCACCAGGTAAACACAGCAGAGCTGGAGGTAAGGCACTTCTTTGTAATATAGCCCGGGCCTCAAAACTCAGGTATACTTTATTTTCATAACTAACAGAGGACCGAGAATGATTGTGTCTCTTCTCAAGACAACTATGTCAGTGACAAGCAACCACGTAAAACTGTACGATTCCACTTTGATTCTACTTGAGCTAAATACACTCTCTGTTCCTCTTAGGCAAATTAATTGAGTCTATGAAGATATAACTGAAGGGTAAAACCACTGCTAACTTTTCCTCCCTCTGACACTTGTGGTTTTGTTTCTTTCAAACTCATGTTATGTCTCAACATCACCCCAGTCTATATGCTGGCACCTGATCTGCTGCTTAACAAGGGTCTCTATTGCTTCTCCTGTCAGCAGCGTTCCCAAAGTAGGCTCAGATACTCAGGTACTAGTGTCATTAGGAAAAATGAGATCAATTCAGTAAAGTAAAACAGGTATTGTTTGTAATTCTGTGTGTGACTCCCAGATCTGTTGGCCAGCTGGCTCTCAGGGAATATTTCTGAAGTTTCAAAAAGGAAAAGCTCCTCTGTGATTCCCAAGCACAGAGATAAAAAGTCCCATACCAGGAGATGGCTCAAAACCAGCAGCAACAGCACAGTTCCATTGTGTAATTACTGACAGAGACTTTTCAGAACATTCATGATTAATGAGTACATGGAAAACGATGTTAGAGTGACCCAGTTCAAAAGTTAACCTAGAGCTGTTGATTATTTTGCATTTTTCTTCTACAGATTCCTTAGTTAACACATAACCAGTGGTTGTGCTGACACCTTTCCAGAGGAAGAAAGGAGCAAAAGACAGTTCACCCTAGTTCCAATTTTTCCATCCTTAGTGGGAACACATATCAAGATTGAAAAGTAAACACCTAGGCTGTGAGAAAAATTCTTCCAAAACAAACCTGTGAACCTCACCAGAATTAAGGGGGTTACTGAGTATCTCCAGAGCTGTTCTGGCAATTTAAAGAAATTATCCAAAAATTACACATAGAACCAAACAGCAAAAATAAATAATCTTATCACTTAAAGTAACTTCTAACACAAGAAGTAGTAGCAAATTGGTTCTTTAGAATACTACAACACTTGCTCTTCCTTTTCATGCAACAACGCAGGAGAGAATGTAACTTGGTGTAAGTCATCGCAGTTCACTGTTCATCACCTTGGCACATAAATAGCTGTATGCAGCCCTTAAACTGCTTAGTTACTATATTCAAAACTCAGAGTAATGTATTTTATTATTATTATTTATTATCAATATGTATCTCATTACCAATACCAAAAAGAGAAAGCCTACGGCAATGGCAGTGAGGCTGCTAAATGATTTCTTTGTTCTAAAATAGACAGAGAAAATTAAACACTTTGTGTATTAATTATGTTTGAATTGCTGTTTTACACCAGTGTAGCATATTAAAATGAAATACTAACAAGAATGATGTCCTATGATTATGCTGTCCAAATAATGGAAGACTAAACTTTCAACGCATACCAGGACTTCTAGTATTCCTTCTATACACTATGAGAAACAACTGCTCAGGTCATTTTAAATAATAACATCATTAAATAGCATCACTGAAGATGATACAAGAATCTTTATCAATGTTTACTTCAACTGCTTGGTAACTCCTCCTTTTTTATACATATAAATTTAAAACTTCTAGGAAGAAATAAACTTTTTTTTTTTTTAATTCTGAGATGCCAGTGTGAATTTTGTTATGCAATGACTGAAGCAGCTTTTTCTATGATTGAGATAGTGTTTAGACAGAGTATTATGTAGATTTCACCATTTTCTGAACTACTAAACTTTGTATCAGCTATAGAACTAGCACGCACTGTATATTTTCCTCTTTTTTCTATTTTTAATCAACTAAAACACCAGTAATTTTCAGACTTCAGGCTTTGGAGATGCCTCTTAGGACAAATTTGCTATATTTTATCTATCTGTGCATTTCATTTCTAAAACTGCTTTAGAGAGACTCTTCTGGTAAAAGCAGTACTTACAGCAGGCTTGTTTCTGTATGTTATCAATACGTTACATTAATGATCTCTTACGTCAAAAGTTGGTGTAACATTAAATACTTACGACATTGTTGATGCTCATCTGAACCATCTTCACAATCCTCCTCATCATCACATACCCATGACTGTGGGATACATTCACCATCAGTCTGACACTGGAATTGATTTCCCTCACAGGTAGGTTGTGCTAGTGTAAGCAGAGAATAAATATGTCATTTCACAGACATTTGGGAAAGCACTTTCAAAGAAAACAAAAAATAAAGAGAAGACTTAAGGTTCAAGTACCAGTTGATTGTAACTTGCACTAAATACATGAACAAACCAAAGAAATACAATGACAAACCAAAGCAAAGGAACAGATCAGGGAGGGGAAGGGGGGGCAGCAGAAGGATGCTCAAGGGCAAAACTTTAGTTTTAGTGAACTTCTTTGTATGAATCTTCAGTTTAGCATCCTCCCATGGAGAAAGACAGGCTCCTGAGGAAGGCGGGCCACAGCAAAAGTTTAGGACTCTGAACTGTCCTCTGCCAGAGCCTCTTTTTCTTCATTTATATATGGAGTAATGCTAGTTTCCCTAGGCTCACAGAAATCTGTTCAATTGCCCTCACTCCAACCCAGGTGCTTTATCCCTGGTAGAAAGATCTTTCAAAATAAGCTCGTGATTCTTCTCCGTGAATTCATTAGGCAAAAGTGAGGGTCGTGTCAGAACAACCTGAATGCTGCTGTCCCAGCTCCACTTTGTACTTTTCAATAGCCAAGCAACAGGGAGCCATTAGAGAGAAAGGTCAAAATAAATGCTTGAAACTAACTGCGTTACAGCTTGCTTGCTCCATCCCTAGTTAATACTCCTGGGAAGAATCACTAGCACAAAACAGTCCAGTGGACAGGACTCTGGTCTTAACGACCTTTTTTCTTGGGATCATGTTTTTGCTGTGCTGCAAAGTCAACTAGAAACACTTTGTGCTCATGGAATGAAACATAAACACAACTATCAATGGAAACAAAGCTTCAAGGCAGAAAATGAAGTCACTTTGTAAATTTAGCATTGAGAAGTACAAAATAATATTAGAGGTAAAGTAATTAGATAAAGTCAATCACATAATATATAAAATTCACTTCATGTATACTTTTTTGGATTCCTGTTTTGAGTACCAAAGAATAATCTGGTAATATTATTTTAACCATAGGCTAGTTTTAAACAGTTTAGAACTATCTTCCTAGACACTTATGTGTGCCACTACCTATAGCACACTAACAACATTGTTTTTAAAAGCACAGTTAACTGAAAAAAATGTAAAATTTCATTTTCATCTTCCTAATTCATCACATGTATGAAACTGAGAACAAGTCAGCATCATGCTTATACCTGTGACAAACATAATAGACATCAAGTTTCTGTTAGCGTTCACAAAGTCAACACAAATTTTACCTACTCTTTGTTCAAAGCCCAAACACTTCAATCCAGTTGTGGTTCAGAACTAAGCTGAAATAGCAAGCTATAGGACAACACCATTTTGTTTTTGCCAGTTTAAGGTACTCTTCATCCAGAACTGCACTTATTTTTGGAGCTAAATAAATGCTAAGCAACAAATCAGTCTGCCAAGCTGTGTGAATGACCTCCAATTATTATATGGGTCAAGCAGCAAAGCAACAATCCAGTGTGAAAAGAACCAACATAAATTAGTCTTTTGCATTCAACATCAGCTGAGGGGCAAAAACTGGCCTAACCTGTAAGTGGGCTGACAATCACACCAGCCCACAAGACCTCAGAGAACGCTAGAACCCAAAAGATAAAATGCAGGCAAGTTTTTGAAAACAGACTGTGGGGGGAATTTCCTCACTTTCAGATTTTTTTTTTTTTTTTTTTTTTTAACATTTAGCTTGAGAGAGTCTTTGTGTATGGACGTTGTAGTCCATCTGAATGCAATTTTTGTCAGAGTTGCTCACACTGAGGACAACACAACCACTTTAAACAATTAACCAAGACTCTGCCTAAGGTGCAGTAGGTACAGCTCATTGTCTGGAGTCTCAAAGCTCCAAAAATTCTGGAGCCCAAGTGATGCTGGTGGTATCGGTATGTACATCCAATATTCAGGATTACTGCAATAACAGAATACAGTACATTTCTACATCTACTTAGAACCTAGTCTGTTAGTTTTCAAAAGAAGTGGATTTATTAAGCACTCAGATTTTGAAGAGAAAGCTGTCATGTTTAGAAGTCAAGCACGACTTGATTTCCTGACTACCAAAGCCAGTACTCTGAAGACATATGACTCTTGAGCAGATTCTAGAGTCATCTCAGACAACTAGAATTTTTCTCCACCTTTCTATCCCTCTAATGTTCATTCTTGTATCACAGGTACAGTTGGGAGCACACTGGAAGTATTTCTTATATTATCAAAAAGTTGCTCTACAGTTGTTTCACTTACGACAACCCGCTTCATCTGTATCATCCGAGCAGTCTCTAGCCCCATCACACCTCCAGTCTGCAGGAATACAGCGACCGTTTCCACAGCGAAACTGCCCATGCTCACATCCTGTGGTAAAACAGAGTAACAAGCAGGTTAGCAGTGCCAACTAATCAAAACAGACACCGGAGCGTACTCCTGTCAAATAACTGTAATCTATCCATGACTTTATGGCATGGAAGAGGGAGAAAGGAATATTATGATAATACAAAAATGTAAGTAAGTGTCTATATGACAAAGCATTGTGCCAGTCAAAAAAAAAAAAAAAAGAGAGAGAAGAACAACCAGCTTTAAGTCTTACAGGACATTTCCCAACTAAATTACTAGAAAATTGAATTGTCATTAATTTTAATATAGTCATATACTATCCAAACAAAAAAGAGAAAAAAAACGTCTCAAAGGGGCACCTATACTACAGAAACCTATTTAGCAGGAATGTTTCAATTTTAAATTCACAGACAGTAGAGACTAACATAAAGGTAGGGGATCATTTTCCACATCATTTCTAAGGGCTAAATATGCTAAACATGTAGTCCTCCCCAGAGCCTGTGTGGATAATAATAACAACCCCCTTTGATGTGGAAATCTTGTTTCAGCAGCCATGTATCGGTGACCTGTTTGAAAGTATAGAAAGATCTCTATTTTGTTTTGGTTTATAACACCCTAATACTTAAAATCCTTCCTCTGAAGTACAGAAAAGCATGTCTTCGGTCAACATTTAAATAGCAAATAATTTTAAAAGAAATTAAGCTTTTGGACATTTAAGGCTGCTCAAAAGCTAGCCTGCTGTCATTCTCTCCCACCTGACCTACTAAGGATTAAAACCTGATAAAGAAACATTCATTTCCAGGTATAACTGCAGCTGGATCAGGCCTTTATTAGACTCGTCTAATGAAATCTCCAGTCCCATAGGAGAGAGAAAATGCACTGTTTATGGCCTTTCATTGTGACTACAGCCTCATAAAAAGGGAGTGAACAGTTTTATAGGTCCCCAAAACAATGAGCTATAACATAATTAGGCTCAACAGAGCTCTGTTTCACGTTAATCTGTTGTCAGCACCTCAGAGCAGGGAACACTGAAAAAAAAATGAGGTAGTAGCAAAGCCCAACTCCGAAGGAAAACACTCGTTTCCTGATTTAATTAATAACCACACATGATAAAACTACATCTTTCAATTACTCTGAGTGATTTGTCCAGAGAAGATAACCTCAGTATATATAAAGCACAACCACCTACTTTTTGAATTCATGATGACATAAATAACACGCTACCCCAACTTTCATGTAAAACCAGGCATATCAACACTGTCACATAAACACAGTTAAGTGATGTATTCCTAAGGGATATAGGCAAGCTACTTTATGCAAGGAATGTTCAAATCTGATTGTCTGGTAGTGACATCCTGATTTATAATGTATCCTGCAAATGGTCAAAAATTTCACTTGGATAAATGGTGGTACAGAGTGGTACAGGAGTATGTTCACCCAAATACCTTCTATAGACTAATGCATGATGGTGGTTGGTGGTGCAGGTCTGGGGTTGGTGGTGCAGGTCTCTTATCAACTACCTTTAAAACACAACAACCTCCCTTGCAAAAATGCCCTGAAGGAATGTACAAGTTCACTCTGGAATCCCAGGCCCTCTCGCTGAATTTTGCCCTACAAAGCAACATTTCCATATGAGATTAGCAGTTAAAGCTCTAACGAACACAACACATAAAACACCATTTATCAGTCGGAATTATTACACAAAGTAAAAGCTAACTTTGCTTGTATATTTAGCATATATTGCTATTCAAAACCACCCACATTCAGAGCCACTTACTTAAAAAGAAGTTACAATTCAGAATTAAATCCATATCCATAATTAGTTTCTAGTGAAAAAGAGGTTTATAAACAAGCAATATGTGCAATAATTACAGTATAATTTGCATATTATTTGTAAAGAATAACTAGGCAAAATCTTTTTCAGGCATTACATACAACTGCTTAGTTATTTTGGCTATGTTGTAATAAGTTCCTATATTTAAGCATATCCTTATAGTGATATAACTGAGGAGAAAACACTGAAACTTTCTAGAAAGCATTATAAACATAGCTGCCTTCGTTCAGTATGAGAAATGGTAACTGAACGTTAACAGAAAATCTGCAAAGCATGCGGTTCTCCTGCACTGTAATTCTTCACAGAATTAGAGTTTAAGTTGCTCACACCTACATACAGTAAGCGCTGTATCAATGTCTGTTTATACAATTCTTCAGCAAACCTGTTATAATTCCTTTAATTATGGCATTAGCCTTTTCAAATGTTATCTTCCATGCTTATAACTGAAGGCAAAGAGCTTTGACACACCTTTACAAAAATACAAAACAGACTGATACTTCATGTATGACTGTTTCATAATATCTGTATAACAAAGAAAATCACATAGCATATAATGACATTAATTCATTAAAAGACAATCTGTGAAAACAAGTAATATGGAAGAAGTAAAAGTGATCTGTAGTTTCAAGAGCACTTCTCACCAAGGTTCTAAAAAGCTCGTGATCCAGCTTTGATCAAAAAATAATTCTAACTTTGTTAAAGGAGAAAGCAATCAGGGGTAAAATGAGCAATTACAAAATCTGTTGCTACCAACTCTCAGCAGAAATATCCAGAATGAAAGAAAAACAACCATGTCATCAGTAAGAGCAACAACCAGGTTTTTACTACAGACAACTACAGAGACTATTTGCTCTAAACTTAAATGTACATATTCTGCTAAAAACAAGTACTGGAAACTTATGACATTTGAAGAATTGTGATTTAGCTGCTATGAATTTAGTTATCCATTTTAAACGGTATTAATTTAGGTAAATATGTTGCAGGCATTACTCACGCTGACCAGCGATGATCCACGGAGGAAGCATTACAGAGTCCAAAAGGACAATTTCCATCGGTATAGGCTATGCAATGTGAGCCTGCAGCACCTGGGTTTCAGCAAGAGCAGGGAACCACCAGAAGACAAGGGGCATCCGCTTGTTTATTGCCATTATTTGAAGCCTTGATTTACTGAAGGATTAGTAATTAGCAATTTTATGGAAGATTTTGCTTTCAGTAAGAAACTTGTTTTTAAAATAGGAAGGCAGCTCATGAGTCAGTCAGACACTGCCAAAAATTAGTATTAATGAGCTAATTTCCATAGAAATTCTGATTTACTCTGACAGATGCTGATAAAACCAGACACCTCTTTCAGGCAAACAGAATCCTGTTAGCAGGATTGCTGCAGGAAATAACCACTGAGTTTAAAAACAAGCAGTAAAGCAATTAAAGTTTAGGCTTTACTGTCATGCTTAAAATTTGCTAATAGAAAAGTACCTAGGTGACTTTTGAAAGTTCAAAATTGAGAGAGGGTTGATTTTTTAGTTTTGCTTTATTTTTATTATAATACATTTTTGTCTTCTGACTGTGATTAAAGCACTACTAGAAGACAGACTAGAAAAATACATGGCAGACCTTATGAATCATACCTGGGTATTAACAATAAGAATTCTGAAATATAAGTATCTATTTCAACTGTTTGATATTCAGGAAAACACCAAGGAAGAAACAAACGTGTGATGTCATCTTTAATATAAACCAGTCAAGTACTGGAGAATACAAACCAAACTCCTGAGTGGATATTTAAGATTCATAATTTGCTCAGGAAAAAACAAGAAGGCTAACATTACTGGCTCTGGCTAAGCTACTTGCTAAAGATTATGCCAGGTAGTCACTTTCCAATGGAATAAAGAAACATAATAGTGATTTTGTCAGAGCAAAGATAGGACAAAACACTAATCAAAATACCTTTTTAAGCTTTTGTGATGAAATACAAGTGCATCTCTGACCAAAGGAAATAATGTAACATAAGCTCTATTCAATACAATTACCTTGTGCTCCACCAGACAAGTTTTGCCCAGTGCATAGGAATGAAGTATCCTAAGTTAAACCACTGCCAAAGACAAACTCCACTGCCACCAGAGGCTGGTAGCCAACCTTCACACCACTAATGAATGTTACTCGATGTCACATTAAGTCATATGGAACTCTATCAGAAAAGAGAGAGGCTAATAGCTTCAGGCATTTCACAGCACAATGGTTCTAATTCATAGGGCTACAGTCTTCAACAGAAAGACAGTCCCTTATAGCCTCTCAAGTTTCTTTGTGCTTCACTTGCCCCAATATGTTTGTGTTTAAATATTTACATTGAGAACTAAAGCTTAAATCAATCTTGTTGTATTAAAAATGGAATTGAAAGAATTTTATGTTCAGCCGATAATGGAAACCAATATCGCTTTACAACTCCACACGTTATGTTAGACTCCTTTCAGTTCCTCTCTAAACAGTTACAGTCTTTTCCAGTTCTCTTCATTTGAATTACTTATATCATCCACCGATTTTAAGGGCACCATGGCTGTCTGTCTACACAGACTAGACCAACCAAACTATTAGTTCTTTCTTCCTCATGCTCACAACACCGTTGAGAACTGCTAACACCTCTTTAACAGTTAAGCTTGAATGAAAGATTTAAAGTAATGAGGAATGTATTAAACCCCGGCTAGATTGTACCACTCAGAAACAAAACTTACATTGCTGCCATTACTGCACATTTCAGGAATCATCCCTCACAACAAATTTTTTATGTTTTAAAGAGCGACGTTCTTCAAGGCAGTATTTTTCCACTAAACTGCTCCGCCTAATATATCTGCAGTTTTTCAAAAAACAAATGCTAACAAACTGTACATTACAAGCCTCTCCACATAAATTTTAGAAAAAGAACTATGAGTGACAAGCTCTCTTTCCTCCCTTTCTGCCTTCCAACAAAGGTTACTACTCTTTGATCCCATTTGGCCCCCAACCAGAACAAGCACCGAGGCAGCCCACTCCAGTGGCCTTGCAGGTGAAGTCCTGGAGATGCACCTTCCATACATTTTCATGTCAGATTTTTGCCTGGCTTAATTACACTTCAAACAGCCTGGGGTTTTGGAATGCTCAGGGAGGTGGAGCTGAACCTCTGCAAATTCCATCTCCATTCCCCCACACTAAGGAAGGAAGAAATAAAATCCATAATTCACCAAAGACCTTTGCTTATTTTTGTAGAATGCCCTATGATACTGAAAAGTAGTTTTCTGCTAGCAATTATAATAGGAAAACGAACACAGACTAAAGAAAAATATAATGGACTCTGATAAAGTTATGCTATGTTTCACATCTATGACTTAAAACAATATTTAATTTTGTCTTTCTATGCTCTGCAAGTAGCATTAATATTTAATACAAACTATTCAGATTTAAAAAATAATAACCACAGACCACATGAGCATTTTTAGGTATTGCTGAAAGTAGTGCAAGATTTATTTTCAGTCTGCAAGACCTTGCAACACAGAACATCTTTTATGCCTACATGTCTGTTAACTAGACTATATTAGAGAAATAATTTTGACAATATCAATGAAAAGACAGCACAAATACTAGTCTGCACTCATTTCATATGACTGGAAGACCTCTGCACACAGAGCACAGAGGACTGCACTTGAAGCAACAGATTTGTTTTTCCACTGACACTAACTGGACTAACAGGTTTGGCTCCCAAATCCTAATTGTACAGGTTCCTCAAAATTTAGCACAAACCCACCGATGACGATAGTAAGACAGCTGTCATTCCACAAAACAGCAGAAAAATATACTTCTAGGCCATGACTCCCTAAAAATCCACTGGTGTTCAAATATTAATGGATTATAAATAGAATTTATCAGGAAGTTTCACAGAATGAAAACAGAAGGGAAACTTAACTTTAATCTTTGCTTATTTGTTTCTTTCTGGAAGCCTAGCTGGATATGCAGAGTCTAGTTCCATCTCGGATGAATGAGCTAGATGCTCCATACTCACAGGAGCAGAACTTGTGAACAAACTATATCCTGAGTTCCGTGGAATGATGGGTATCAGGAAGTGTTATAACAGGATCTTACCTGTAAGATCCCAATACCTACTTTTTAAAGTTTTACTCATTGATTTTCAACAAAAACAGCTTAAAATTCAAGAAGAAAAGTGAAAATTTTGTCTTTCACTAGAGACTTGGAAATACCATGTTTCATTACAACAACGGGAGATTTTTATGGTTTCCCTTTCAAAATAACATGCCAAGAAACAGTGTCCCCTCAGTGCCAAAAAATAAAAATGTCTGGAGACAGCTATCTCTTCTGGTGTAAATCAGCAACGCCACTTAGATACAAGAAGTAGTAGAAAATTACTAAATCGTGCATTCCAGAAGTATATTCTGTGCTTTATGTCTGCACAATCTTACACATACAGATACTTTTCAACTAAAACCATTGCTAAAACTAAGGCATCAAACCTCATTTTAATAATGCTCACATGCAAACTCTTTTTAAAAATATTTAAAATTAGTGTATTCTATGTTAAACTATTTGTTTTCAGTTAATACAGTTATAAAAGGACTACAGATTCATTTCTGCTAATGCGTCAACATAAATCCAGGAATTAAAGAAATTCAGTATTTTAATCTACTGAAACTAAGCAGGAAAGCTTTCCTGCAAAGAAAAAAGGGTTCAAGTCTCCTGCAGACATCAAGTTCAAAGGAATGACACTGTAAATGCCTCCTAGCAACGTTAAAGATATTCATAATCCTCATTCTCTCTACCTTACTTTAGCTTTTTCAATTGAAAAAGCAATGAATGTAAACAGCCTGATAAAAACAGAAATAGTTTACAAACTCATTTTTAACAAATCTAATTTTCTTTTTTCCCGAGTATTAACCCAAACTAATAATAAAGAGAACAAGCTCCTAATTTTCTGATAAGTCACATGCAGCTCTCTTGAGGGAAAAAAATATCTTTGGTTTTGGTTTGTTTGTTTGTTTAAGCTCCAGTGTTCAGAACAAAATAACTGTGGTTTCTATCTTATCACTTTAAAACCAGTCATTCTGGAAAAAAAAAAATCATTAAGATATACAATATCTTTAAATTATTCACACTAATCATAAGTGTAAAAGAAAAAAAAAAAAGGACTTCTTAAATTTAAAATCACGATAGCTTATTATACCTGCCCACAAACAGCACATATCCATACTATGTGTCGTTACTATCATATAGTACCATAAGCAAACTCATAAAAACAGCCACACCTTTAGCATCTTGATTCAACTCACACACTTTTTAAAAAGCAACAAACAAACTCTTACCATCTTTGTAGTGCTATAACAAGGCAGGAATAAGAAATAATCCTTTTAAGCAAGAGCTAATTCTAATAGACAGGACGTGATACTCCTTTCTACTGATAAAGTAAATATTCCCTATACTGAAGAGACTGTGCTCTTTCTTCCGTTTAAGTCACTGTCAGATTTCCCACACTTCACTGATAACTGAGAATCAGCCATTAATTTTTATTAGACACTTTCTTTAACCCCAAATGTTTACAAACTATTTTCATTGGTGATACTAATAAAAATTATTCATACTCCTTTCTTAGAGAGTTTAGTAAAGTTATTAACTGTCTGGCCAAATTTAAGAGAACCAATATTATAGTAACGGAATATTAGCCTCCACAATATGAAAATATATTTCAGATGCATTATATGTAAAGAACACGTTCTGCACTAAACTGGGTAACCTCAGTTACCGGGTGTTACCGGGTGAGTGAAGCAGGCACTGTGGATCCCTAGGGAACAGACACTTTTGAGCTCTCCTAAATCCCAGAAGTTTCTTTTTCATGGATGGCACATTAAATATGCAAAAATCTGTTCTTATTGACCGAATAACATGAAGAGGAAGAAGAACAAACAAACACAGTAGAACTAAAACACTCCCCCAATTACTCACAGAAGGAAGCATCCCAAGCATTTTTGTAAGAATGGACCTTGCTAATGGCCCCAAGGCTGCTGTAGAATAACAACTGGGAAACAACAGGGTGGTGGGGATGGGGAGAATATAGCCAAATGAGAAAAATCTTCAAGAATAGGAAGTAAGTATTTACATAGTGCGTGGAAAATGAAGAAAAAAAAAAGTGCTCAAACAACTTAGAACAGGTATAGTACACACCACTGCAAAAGTCTGATAGATGCAGTAGCAGATGATAAAACCACCTCCTCAGGGAGCTATTCTCATTTTGAGAGCTGTATTGTTTTTTAAATAAATTTTCCAACCGATGTGCTGTTTGTTCTCAGAATTAAACCTCATGCTGAGATGGTGAGCGGCATTCAGTTCAGTCATGCTCTCCTGAAAGCTGATGAGTCATTGCAGCACTAGGAATCAGCCTCAGTAATAGCCTTACAATCCAGTTTATGTCAGTGAAATCATGTCATTTACATTTCTTTCACGTATTATTGTTAGACTGAAAATTGCTGTGAAACATATAAAACTTTGCCAAACCATAAACTTTACTGGAATATTGTATCATAAATTATTAAATGAAAAATGAAACTTGTCATGCAAAATATAAACCATTTCCCCTTACAGATAATAAATACGGTAAGCACATAGAGCAAAAGCTACTTCTCTCTTCCCACCTTAGAACCCATACCCATAACAAAATTCTCCAGTATTTGAGCAGCACCATCATACCTATTGGGACTCTTGGGTAAAAAAGACAATTTAATCTGTATCCCAAAGCTTCACAGGGTACTCAGTCGTCATTTTGCACATCAGAAATAGTGACTGTGACTTGTTGAAAACTAAACACAAAAACATTTTCAGAAAAACAGAATAACTGAAGTGTCTGTGCAGAATAGATACATTGCACGCTCCAAGCATCTCCTGTGCATAGTCATCCTAATGCTACTTACTGCTGCCCATGACAGGAACTACTAATATTTCGCCTGATGCACTGACATTCGTTATGTTTCTCCCTCATTATGAAGTGATGCAATTTCAGCTAGCAGCTAATAGCTATGGCTGGTCACTCCTTATCAAGCTTCTTGAAAAGGAAATTCCATGTGCTAAAGGCCTGAGTAAAGAAGGATCATCTGAACTAGAACAGCAGTGTTGTCCAATGCACTCTCACAAAATGCAACTTTATCTTAATAGACCTGAAAATAAGCAATGAGAAATAAATCATCCTATGACTATTTTTAAATGTGGTATTTTTTCTTTTCTTTTTTTTTTTTTGATGAAAATCCTTTCACCAAAAGAGTAATACTAAAAAGACAAAGTTCCTGAATTCATCAGAAGAGGATTACAAGAAATTTATCGTACCATATATAATCATAAATAACAGAAAAGGTACAGGTTCTCTTCCAAGTTTCACAGTAGTAGTAGAACACAACATAGAATCACAGAATGCCTTGGGCTGGAAGGGACCTCAAAGCCCAACCAGTTCCAACCCCCCTGCCATGGGCAGGGACGCCTCCCACTACACCAGGTTGCCCAAAGCCCCATCCAACCGGGCCTTAAACACCTCCAGGGATGGGGCATCCACAGCTTCTCAGGGCAACCTGATCCAGTGTATCACCACCCTCTGAGTAGAGAATTTCTTCTGAATATCTGATCTAAACCTACCCTCTTTCAATTTAAAACCATTACTCCTTGTCCTATCGCTACACCCCCTGACAAGGAGTCCCTCTCCTGCGTTCTTGTAGGCCCCCTTCAGGCACCGGAAGGCCGCTGTAAGGTCTCCCTGGAGCCTTCTCTTTTCCAGGCTGAACAACCCCAAATCCCTCAGCCTGGCTTCTTAGGAGAGGTGTCCAGCCCTCTGAGCTTGCCTGCAGATTTACAACCTTTAAATCATAATCCCTTCCTCATAGCAATAGTTCCTATCAGTCTTTCCAAATGACTGCTAGAAACAAGGCTGCAACCATACCTGGTGTACTGCTGGCCAAAAAGTCAGTATCTCTGTGCAGAACATATAATGACTGAGATCTTCCCTTAGTGGGGCAATAATGTGGGGCTCTCTCTCCTCTCTGCTGCCTTACGAAATTTCTTGGGATTTAAGTCTCTGAGAGTTCTTGACCCTATGAGAAAAAGTTAAGTAGGCCAACAAGTTAAAAAGTACTGCAGATCTAAGAAGAGAGTACTTGATTGATAAAGCGTCTTTTCTTCAGGAAACCAAACAAAAAAACAGGGAAGAATCATTTCTGTTTTCTAATAGCCAATAAAATATTAGTATGGGGAAAGTATTTTGTCAAGATTGGAGCTTTTATCTCACTCTTAGTTAATTTAAATTTTGCTACTCATTATTTCACTGAATTTAACTATTTGCCTTTTAGCTTCTTATTTTTTTCCTCAAACTGAAGAGATGCCAAATTTATAAAGAATTTTAAAGTTCAGTTTTAAAGCTCTATTATAAATTAAATTTGTACTATAAGATAACAATTTTTAAAGTGCCTTCTGTGGCTGGCTTAGTAAAGTTAAAAACTGCAAAATTAATATGTCAGCAACAATATCAGCATTTTTGTATTTCCACTGTTAAATCACCATTTTTTCCAATTGTCTACAATTACAATACAAATCCCGTGTAACAGTATCACTTCTACTGCAAGGGCCAAAGGAACCCGCCTGTCACTGTTGCCCCCTTCACTGCGGCAACTCCCCGTGCGGCAGACGGTCTGCCCGCCCGAGCGAAAGGACAGGGCAGGACGGATCTATGTCTGCGGCTCTGTTCCCATCTCCCACTTGGTTCAGCCCACAGAAATTTGTCAAGGCTCAGATTAACAGCTAAGGAGACCCAATTTAATTACTCCACAAAATACCTTTCATGTACTGCAGAGGTAACAAAAGAAATTTCAGTACTTTGGCACATTTACAAAATATTGGGACCTAAAATTCGTTTTCAGTGAGAGAGTTGGTCAGGCTTCAACGTGCATTCCATGGCTGACTTCATACAGAAAAGACAAAAACTGCAAAGCTAACAAAACAGCTCCTATATACGTATGGAAGACACCACAAACTCTGTCACTAACTTCAGACACAAACTGTAGCTCACTTGTTCCAAGTCAAATGGTTTAGAAACCTGCCATACCTCTCAGTAGTAAAAATTGTTTGTTTGTTTTTTTCATTATTAATTCTGCTAGAAGGCCAATAAACACTGCAGCAGCATTCCAAGGGCTTGGTTATCGTCCAACTCATTTATTGTACTGCAGGTTGAGAACAGCCCTACAATCCTGCTCAAAAGTGAACACGTGAGCAGTCCCATTCAAGTCAAGCCATCTGTTTACACTAGACAACTTTACAAAAGGGTTTCCAGCAGTGCTAACACTGCTTCATTGTGGCCCTGATGGGACCACTCTTGTAACTAGCATGCTAGCCAAGCATTTCCTATATGTACTTAACGGTAGCACTAAGCAGTGACTGTGTGGCCAGCTGAGCCAACCCACTGACTCGCTACCATGGAAAAAAGGGTCTCTCTTTCCCTCCCTCTTTCCAGCTCTGCTCCTTCTCCCACCCAATGCTGAGGTTCACTCTTTTCCAAACTCTGGTGATTACCAGGCCCTTCTGCGTGCTGCCCTAATTCACCAAGCCATCCAGAAACTACCCAATTCCCTACACCTCGTTTAGTTTTCCACCGGGTTTGTAAGTGAAAGCTGCTCACTGTGAGCTTTGATAAGCTGTGGTGCAAGCACAGAGTAAGCAGCAAGAACCCAGGCAGTAACATGGGCCTGGGGCATTGCAGGAGGGACAAGAGCGGGGCCTCCTGCTTTCAGCAGCAGTGAGCTGTTAAACTGGCTCATCACATCTTGGGAAACCGTGACCTCAGGTGTCAAGGTATGGCGATGGCTTGGTCAGATCTCAATGGGGTCTCCCACCAGAATTGACTGATGTGAAGTTTACGTGGTCAACTTCCTGCTTCTGGACAAACCAGGGGAGGACTATTTATATACGTATGCACTCCAATTCTGCAAGCCCTATACTTCCTCAAACTAAACTAAACCCTCTGGTATGTTTATGTGAGTTGCTAAAGTGCACAATGGTTTCTGAAGATAAAAGCCATTATCCAGATTCTAAATGTGAATGTAGCAATTCCTGGGATATCTTGTGCATTACACCAACTTTTTTTGTAGAGATGCTACAGGACACAACTAAAACCCCCATTCCACAAAAGTCTGAGCCTTCAGTCCTCATCCACGGGAGTCCCTATTGGAACGGACCCCTGTTCTTTGACTCTACTCAGCAGGACGTGGCATCACGACCTGCCTGCATGAGAAAATAATTGGGCAGACACAGTGCTGCTTTACAGTGCCCTTCTGCTGAAGATCTTACTTCTTGAGTGCAAAACAAAGGCAATTTATTCATGGTAAAAGCCTAAAATACAACAGGGCATAAAAGTAGAACAATTTCAGTTAACTCTTTTATGCCATTTTATTAATCCAAAGCAAAACTTGTAACACTGATCCTTAGATCTCTAATCCACTTCAAGCATTGCAAAACAAAGAAAATATTAAAAGGCTTGAAACCAACAGTAAAAGCTTATAGAATCCGCTAAAGGCTATCCATTCCATTAAACATTTCTATGCTTACTCATTAAACTTCATTTTCTTAAACTGTTCTAAAAATGTGCTGAGTTAAGGAAACAAAAAGCAGTTAATAAAATGAACATTACCATAAGAAAGTGGACTTCAAAATGGATCTCAAGCAATAATAAGCTATTAAAAGAGATGTTTACTCTTCACTGAATCCTATTTTCCATCTCTCAGATCAGTACAACACAGGGGTAATTTCTTTGAAATCAATGGAGTTGTGCTGACTTGACTGAGAAGAGCCCTCGCTCTTTCTTCATCTACAAACAGTTCAAGGTATTTTATGAATAAAGTACTATTACTGAATTATATGACAAAGCACTTTAGTTTTAAGTAATCTGAAAAAAAAGTCTCTACTTTATATACCACACTCAGTGTAAACTATTAAAAAGATGCTGACAAATTATCTGATTATAATAGCTAATTAGCCACAGTGACATAATCAAGAATAAAAACATCAACTTCTTTTTATATAGATGTCAACCTGTAGATCATTAATTAGAAGGGACCTTTAATGTTTTTCAACGATACCTTCAAGAAAGTGTAATTTCCTTTGAAACATCCAAAGTGCTATATAGTTCCAACACTTATTCAGTAGAGCTCTAAAAGAAGAGAAACAATTAAACACTCCTACTTAAAAAGTGGTAGTACAATATGATTCAAAGTTTCATGGTATTTGTCCATGTGAAGAGTCTTCACAAGCTGTCAGATCAAACCAGTTTTGTAGGAAGACTGAATAACATTTGATCCAATACTCCCATTTAACTACCTCTAAAATGTGTCTGATTATTGCTTAATAAAAAATAAGAGTATTCAGTAGGAAAAGTCTTCACAAAAGAACCTCCAGTTTCAGTGCTAAATAATGAGAAGTTAAAAGCAAACACCATTGGGCTTTGATCTGACAATAATCTAACAGTGCAGGAAGGAGCATGGACGGGAAAGGCTCCAAACAGTGTGATTTATTTCACGTCAATCCAGGAAACTCAAAAGGAAAAGAATTAAAAGGCTTTAATGAAACTGCATTCTACCTTTTCCCCAAATGAATCTTTGCTCATTTCTTGCAAAACACATGGAAAGTAAATCTGGATTAAAGTGGGATTTCATTGCTCAAATTTCCAATCAGCTCAATATATGAAAGAAGGTTTTAGTTTGTCTTACAGGGAAATTGAAGCAACGCACACATCACACATTTATCTTACCTGAAATCTCCTTAGATGCTCTGTCTCTATTTGTCTTGACTCCTGTAGCTTAATTATTTACTGTAATTCTAGCATTTGGCGTAAAACCTAAATCTAACCAGGTGTCATCCAATTACTGTCTTCAATTTTTAACTAAAATTTTGGGTTTTGTCCCATTCTTCACTTTACCTGATTACTTAGCAAATTCTTGCTATGCTTTGCTGAACAGGATACAGAAAGAGTAAATTATTAAAAAAATACAAGAGATATATTAAAAGAAGACTACTCATTAAAAAGAGCCTTACAAAAAAAGATGACTGTCCGTGCACAGAGCTATGGCTTGTTAATTAAAATGCCAGAAGATTACAATATGTTTCACTGAGATGTACTTTTAAATTTTTAGCCTTCAGGAAAGAAACAAGTGCAGAACCAGGTAGACAAACACTGAGTGGCAGTTTTGATCTTGATTTTGTACGAGCACATCACCAAAAGAAAACAAGAAAAATATACCAGCGCAGGATTATGATGAGTGCTGCAGCCCATAGGTAATGCATAATACCTCTTCCTATTAAACTGTAAGTAGGGACTGCATTGGCACATTCATTTTCTTTGCCATCCTTTCTCATTACTCCCAAATCCTTGGTCCCTGAGGAAAGCTTCATTCCGGGTCTTCAAACAGTGGGTCTTGGCAGGGGCATAATCTTATAGACAGGCTTCTCTGCTATTTCAACATACACAGCACTGTACAAGGGAGTATGAACACTGACTCTGGCTTGTCACCTACAGCAATGTCACTGTACATCATCCTACAGACATTAAATAGATTTGAATGAAGGCAACGTCTGTAAAAACACACTAAATTATGAATTTGGAGATTGAACTCTTATAATACTTGATGGAAGAGCATGTTTCTCCATGTCATTCCGGAAAGAGCTGCTAGAAGTTTTCTCTACTTGGACTTACCGTACCTATTCATTACTAGCCTCACTTCATGCAATCATTCATTATGATTTCTGAGATATGATATCACACCATACAGATTAAGTCTTAAAATAGCTTTCATTCTCATAGACTAATAGAGACCTTTTAACAGCGACAAATTTTAGTCACGCTGGTCTGGGTCGCGTTTAAACTGATGATCTATCATTACAGAGATTTGAAATGTAAATCAAATTTGATGCACCAATTTTGTGTTACAGCAAAGCATCTGTGCAAATCACATTTTGGCAAGATGTCTACAGAATAGATAATTGGCTTTCTTTAGAAAAAATTCTTTAAAAAAGTCTTCTGGACTTGATATCAACAGAAAACTTTAAAAACTGTCAGTAAGCTACGAGTTATTTAAAAAAGGAGTAAAAATGTTAGAAGTCAACCTAGCTGTAATCTTCTGGCATCTTAGCTCAATATGGAATCCAAAAATTCAAAAAATTAGCATGCTTGTAATGAGAAAGACCATTAATGAGAATGCCTAGGTTTCCAACCGCATTTCCCAGAATTTGCAAATTTACACTAATATTATGATTATCAGCAAGGCAAATACAACCTCGCTAAGAAATCATTGATTTCATATGATTCACAGCAACGTGAATCTGGCTTCCTTCATGTCGCACATGAAGAGTGCTAAAGAAGTAAAAAGATCCACCAGAAACAGGGTGGGGAGGGAATGTGGGGATGGCAAATCCCAATTTAGATGTTGTAAACTATACAGTACAGGGAAGGTCTGGCCTTACAAAAGCAAATTGGTACTTCGCAATAAATTGCAAAGTCTGAAATAAATTGCAAAGTCTGAAAAAAGGTGAGACTGGCATTGGCTTGTAACATGCACTAATTTAATAGAACTGGTGACAAAAACCAACACCAAAGTCAAAATATTTAATTATTTATGGACTAATTAGTATCATTTTAATATTAACACATTTATTTTTTGGAAGATTTGCATCATCTATGTTGAAAATAGGTCATCAAGACCTAAGGTACACCAAAAAAAGACAACAATGAAGGAATTTAAGCAACTGAAATATATGGGCGGCAGAGATACTAAATATAGTAGATTTACAAAGAATGTTCTTAATATTTTGTGTCTAGAGAGAAGGATTCTCTTTTTATAAAGTTTTTTTTATGAATGATTTACATTTGATTGTCATATATATGAATGATTTTATAAAGAAACTAACAGTTCCTCTGGCACTGAACCATTAGTAACAGAAAAATTTTCAACCACTTTCAAGTACTAAATCCTCAAAAAAAGTACAGGAGGCCTTGCCTGTTAGATAAGGTGAGAGCGATAACAGACACTATGCGGAATACTGCACAAGTACACAGATCTGATAGCTTTGCAGTAAGATTAAAGAACTCCTTGTTCAACTGCAAAGTTGCCCTAGTGATCTCATTTGCCCTCTGCAAAACTGCTGAGAGTGCAACATCCATCCAGCGTCCAGAGTTTGTGACTAGGAGCATGAAGTGCTTTCAGATTCCTCAAAACATTAACATTAGTCCCATGATGCTCCTTCTTGACACTGTCCCTAGTTAGGTAGCTCTTTTGGTTCCAGCTGTAATACTTTCTGGTAACAGTTACCTTACAGGCAACAAGGCCGAGAGGAAAGGTCCTGTATTACTGGCCATTACATAACAACCACAGCGTGGCCAAAGCTGCTATCCAGCCACGGTTCCGGTTGTGCCGTTACTAAAACTGCACTGTTCCATTTGCACAATTATTTATCCTACTGCCCTGAAGGGAGCGGAGGCGAGGAACCAGCAAGGTGAACAAGTTCTGCACTTCCCACGGCCCAGGGCCGCCAGCCCCAGCCTCCCTCTCCTTGCCGCGTCCCTTACTGGGCACGTCCCTACAGCCAGCAGCGGCTGCGGGGCAAAGCGGCGCTTCCACATGGGCGCTGCAGCTTCCGCCCCGTGCAGCGCAAGGTAACAGCGCGCCGGATTAACTCGCTCTGCCCGGCCTGACCTCCCTGCCCGGGGCTGCCGCAGCTCTCCTGCTGCACATTAGCTGTCTCCTCCAAGCGGGAGCGGCGAGCAGCAGTTGCTGTATAATTACTTGATTCTGCCTAAGGAGCTTAAACTAAGGGTTGAGCAAGGAAAGCAGATTAGCAACCTGAACGCACAGCCGCACACACAGGGCCAGCAGCGCCGCCGCCTCGACGCCCGGGGCCCAGGGACCGCGCTCGGCGGCTCCTGCTCCACCGGGCGCGGTCCCGGCGGGGCGGGAGGGGACGGGAGGGGACG
>VXAA01000170.1:115818-172686 GCA_013399115.1 Anseranas semipalmata | reverse complement strand
AAAAAAAAAAAATGCGAAGGCTCCGCGGTCACTTTGTCGCTTTTCACCTCTCCCAGAGCCGAAAGCGGTGCCCAGGCAGGCAACGCCGCCCGGCCGCATCCCTCGTGCGCTGCCAAGTCCGAGCTGTCCCTCCAAAGGCAGCAACGCGTGTGCTGCTGTCTGGTGCAACCAGGAGGAAAAAAAGACAAAAGTTTGCACAAACCAGAAGAAACACTCCGGGATAAGTTAAAACCAGGATGAAGCGGAACTACAGAGCCCGGGGGGGTTGCGGTGGTTTTTTCAGGCGCTACTTCGTGTTCCTCTACAGCAACCAACTCCATCAAGCGGCTCCGGGACAGAGCCAGCTCCCCCCATAGCAGGAGCTCCCGAGCGGGCCCCCGCCAGCCCCCTGCCCCCAGGCTCCTCGGCCGTTCCCGCAGAAGCCCCCGGGGCAGGGACGTGCCCGGGCCGTGCGAGCCCCATCCCGGGCAGGGGGAGGCCGGAGCGGGGCGCTTACCTTGGCAACTGCCCCGCACTATGCAGGCAGCGACCAACACGAGCAGTTTGCAAGCGGTCGCTGCTCTTCCATCCATCCCACGGTGAGGTCCCATCTGGGCTGGGATGCTCCAGCTCCCTCAGAAGCTGCCTGCTCGGCTCCGGGGCGCTGATCTCACGGCAGCAGCACAAGCAGCCCGGTATCTTTTTCTTATCCCGCTAGTTGCAGAAGAAAGGCGTGTTCGCCTGTTGAGACATCGCGTTTTCTATAAACTCCCACCCTCCAGACATTGCATAAAGCTCTTTATACCCAGCGGCCCCGGAACTAGCATGAGGGAATCAGGCACCGCTCCAGGCCCTGCAGCCACGGGCTGCCTCTGCCCCTCCTTCCACCCCTCGCCGGAGAGGCAGGATGCTTCCACGTCCCTGCACTTTGCAGGCTTCGCATCAGTCCACGGTGGGGAATTTCAGTTTGCAAGTGATATATGTCCCTGGTTTTAGTGTCCCAGAGGCATGCTCCAAACAAGAAAAGTGTATTTGACAACTTGGAAATACCTACTTACCAATGCAGGGGATAAAGCTTAGAATTTTTATTATTACTCCCCACAGAAATATTGCGAAAGGAAAACTGCAGCAATGAAACGTACTTCTGCACCTTCTTGGGAGATAAAATCAGTTTGGTAAAGTGCTGTGGCTGTGAATGCTTAAGATATCAGCCGGAGACACCTTACTCTGGTTCTAGCAGTGTACAACACATGTGAAATGCCTGTCTGTGTTTTATTGCTGCTATTTCAGGAATCATCTACCTACTAACAAGGGTAGAACAGTGCATAGTATCACAGGGGAAAGATAAAGACACCCTGATACTTCAGGATGGAATGCAGTCTTGGGAAAAGGGCAAACATTTTGGAGGCTTTCCTTGCAGGATCAAAGCATCATACATAAACTAAACGAAATTAAATTACTTTGATATTGCTCAGAAATAGTGGAAAATTTAGTTATGCCAAGCTGTTCCCTTCTACGTATGTGTTCACACACACGCATGCACGTGAACAAGACACTACCATGCATATACACCATGGCAGAAAGATGGGTCTATTTGTCTTGCAAGAAACTTTGTCAGATTAATTTTAATGATATCACCTTTATAAATTCCATATAGTACTCCGTTAGTTTCATGCCACATTCATTACATTGCAATGGGTGTCTGCTGACACTGCAACAGAACTTAAGTGATATTTCAAAACATTAACTCTTCTTTTTGCTTTGGACTGCAATTTCAAGTAAGGGGTGGAGGTGCCTGCATTATTCTTGCAAAAGTTGCAGAGGAACACGTTGTTGTTTATTAGCAGATTGCGATTTTTCTCTAGGTCCTGTAGGACGCTAAGCCTCCTAAATCTTCCCGTAAAGGTTTTCTATCTATCAAGCCAGAAAAGGAAGGGGGGGAAGGGGGAGAAGATGTGGAGCACAGGCTTTTGCAAGGTTGTGATTTATGCAGGTTCAGGGCTGTTTGGTGTAGTGGTACGACACAGCACCGGGGTCAAGCCACAAGAAACACTGGGGGCAGATCAGAATATTCAATTAGCTTCCTGGCACCTCTGAATCACAAAGAGAGGATAAGATCTCTCCATCACAAGATCCAGAGCTGCTGGGGGAGGAGGGGGACCTGCTCTCTTCAAATCTCTCTCCTCCCTCCCACCCTCTCTCCTTTCACTGTAGGAGAACAGTGCTTGAAACATTCCTTTCTGCACGGAAGGACTTTTGCTATTGTTGTTTTCTTTGTGTTTCAGTGTTGCCAACTTACTGGAATTCTTGTCGTGGTTTCACAGCAAGGCTCAGGCTGACCAAACGGAACCAGCTGCGTTTGTGTATGGGGCCGCCGCTGCTTTAATCCCCCAACAACGCCGATGGGGAGGGAAGGAAGAGATCCTCAGAGGGGCACAAGCAGATCCGCTCTGTGCAGATGGGTGCCTGAAAAGCCAACACACAGATTGACCATTCTTAATTAGAAGGGGAATGGTTTAAAGCTGTTCACTGTCCAGCAATCCGCAGACAGGGCAGACAGTGCTTGAGAGCGGCAACCCCAGACTGGCAGCTACGCGCACACTTCTGACATTGCATGTTTGGGGTGACCAGGATACAAACTTTGGGAGGCACCTGTTTCACTCCCGCACAGCTGGTACACAGGAGGCGTGCTCCTGCCTCATCCACCATTATCATTTCTACACATCAGCATTTCCCAGAGGGCTGTGGGCAACAAAGATTCTAAAACAGGAATGAGTGGAGACTGTTGACAGTGAGGGGAAGCCCTGTGTGGAGACAGTGGGTCAGCCCTCCCCACCCATTATTCTTTGCACTCAGAGAGAAATTAACTGATCAGCCCAGATGCTTCAGTCACTAAGGAGCCAGCACAGGATAATGCTGTTCTCCGTTTACTTCATCTAAAATTCTCTCCTCTCACTTTACCGTGGCACCTCATCACACAACCAAAGGGACCCTTGTCCTGCTGGACACCATCAAACAGCACTTCAGTGAGATTTGAGCTGCAAGATCAAACACCTCAAGGCTTTCCTGTAACTGCATCCAAAACTGGCTGTGCCAATGTAGCACACCTCTCCCTCCTGCTTCCTGTAGACTGTCAGTTGAACATTTTCTGACTGAACTAGATCTAGGGATTATTAATGTATTATTTCAGGCTTAAGAAGATGCAGATTACATCTGTTAGAAGTTTAGAGGGAGAAAACACAGGCAATCCAGTTGTTTGCTGAATTCTGGTTTTAATTCAAAATATAGTTTGGAAAGTGTTTGTTTGCCTGGTTTTTGCTGTAAGCAAGCAATCAGAAAAGCTGTTAAAGTTGTAATTTAGAACAAACAGCCATGTTGCTTACACGTTAAAGATGCATGCTAAGCACTGAAGTTAAAAATTAAAAGGCCTGATTTTTGACCAGGGTTCAGCTCTAATTTGCAGTACCCAAACTCATCCAGTTCTTAACAAACAGACAGAAACACCAGGGTTGATGTATGACTAGATAAAGACACAAAGCTGATGTCTAGAGGGAAAAGAGGGAAAAGAGGGAAAAGAGGGAAAAGAGGGAAAAGAGGGAAAAGAGGGAAAAGAGGGAAAAGAGGGAAAAGAGGGAAAAGAGGGAAAAGAGGGAAAAGAGGGACACTCAAAGAAACAGTGGGTCAGATCTGCACCTGTAAATTTCTTGACTATTCTGAACTTCTCAGGGCTAGGACAGTTTACAGAGGTTGAGGATCTGCCCAGTGCATTATCCAGTAAAGCTGTAATTGCCATTGGCATTTGGTAATCCTGTGGTCAATCTGTCCTTGGATAAACCCAGGTTTTTCAAAATGGAAAACATTCTATTTCACAAGATGTGTTTCCAATTTCACATGCAAGTTTCATCATTAAATCCTATGCCTTTAGCATAGCAAGCTCCTTTATTATTTTCGTTTAATCATTTTAAAGCAAGGCTTCCTGTAGCCATGCTTATTTTTTGAGAGAACGCTGGTATGACAAGTCATACAAATTTAAACCAAAAATGACTCGGTCTCTACCTGGGTAATAGTGTAACAACCCAACAGCAGCAAGTTCATTCTTCAGATTTCATCTATCTTTGCTGTTCTACAATTTAAAGTGTCACATTAATTTAACAGAAAAACACAAAACAGCCCTTGAGTTCAACAAGTTTCTGTTATGAGCCACATCACATTTCACAATACCTAAAATAATGGCATTTATTTCCCAGACAGGTATTTTCTCCCCCAAACAAAACAAAACAACACAACAGAAAAAAACCACCTAATTTCAAAGTAACAAAAAGAGGGCCTTGCTTGATATTGTTCTCAAGCATCTAATGCATATTCATCACTAGAGCACAGATTTCCAGAAGACAAACACATTGGATCAAAGGTGGAACCCCAGCCCACATGAATGCGAGAAACATTAAACCCAGGAGATGCGAATTAGGCCAGAACAGAAACCATAAAATCAGGATTGCACAATGCAGCTGGCGCCGTGGCGAGAAGCTTCTTCAAGGTGTCCTGGTTAGTAACATATTACAACTTCTCTTTCAACCTGGAATTATATTACTGCGCCCTTGAACAAAAAGCAGTGCATGGGAACTGTGCACCTTTTTGGTAACTGCCACTGAACAAGTGCGACTAGCAAAGACAGTCACAAAACAAGCTTCCAAACACCCCATTTTTTTCCCCTGCAGCACTAAGCCTGCGATGGAGTTCAACAATAACAGTATGGAGATAAGGTTTCTTTACCTGAAAGGTGGAAGGAAATAGTGAAAGACTAAACAATTCCCAATCCTCTCCTACCCCTTTTGGTTGGGACTGTCTGGTTCAACCTGCAAGTCCCTGTGCACCATCCTGGAGACAGTCACAAAACAAGGGCAGGTATGCTTTGCCCCTGGCTATACCTCTAATTAGCAAAGTTCTTGGTACCTGCCTTACTGCAAGTAGACTTCTTTGGCACTTCATCTCTGAGAAACAGAACTCCTCATTTTTGCTCAAGCTCACTGACTGTTCAGCACCTGCTCTGCCCTGCAAGGAAGCAACACATAGAATTTGTACTTGAGAAGGATGGGAGGTAAAGAGGCATTTCCAAATAACTTATGCTCTAAAAACTTGTTAGGATATCACAAGGGAAATAGGGTAGGATGGAATAACTCTGAAGACCCTTTACAAGAGCAGATGGAGCTATGCTGAGAAAAAGCAAGACAGGAATTCTTGTCTTCTTGATGTTTTCCCAAAAAACAGACTCTACCAGTCAAGACTGGGCAGCATTGCAAAACCACAAGTACACGTCCCAAGAGTGCTCATATGGTAGAAAATAATTACTCAGTGAATATCTATCCTGGGTTTCCCTGTAGTCATATATAAAACACAAACAATAGAAATATTAGCCTTTCCCACATTTAAGTGTTCTGTATGACAATATCCGCTTTCAAGGTTATACATCTTAACTTAGCATTCCACAAAGGAGAGACATGCATAGTGCATCTTTCAAAATAAGAGCCAAAGGATCTTCATTTCTGAAGCCTAGCCATACTGTTTTCCATAGGATGCTACCTCACTTAACATACCAGCACGTACGGTAATCAGTGAGGACAAACTACCGAAGGAAATCACCTGCCTCATTTATTACAGAAATGTAAATACATACAGCAAATGAAACAAGAAAGAAGTTTACCACACCAGAGAACGTTACTCTAGCTCTGCCTAGGCAACAGCCTTTCTATATAATAGGAAGTCACTTAAAACTTCTGAAGCATTCGTTTTCTGATTTGAGACACCTGGGCCTGTTTAACAAAACTTGAAGCGCTTGTTGCTGTAAACAAAGTTGATGGGAGCTGTGCTTCTAATCTGTAGTACCAAGCATTCTGAAACTGAGTCCTTGATGTCTTAATCAAGGTACCCAAAAATCAAAGGATATTTTTAACCAAAATTCTTCTGTGCATTAGTTTCCTACATATAAAACTAGATGAATCTCTCAGGCACATTATAGATGAGAACTAGAAAAATCCAAAGCGAAACTAGTATTCTTCTCAGAGAAAAATATGTAGTATAAAAGGCAGGAGTAGAAAACAGTATATACCATCCACCTCAGCAATTGTTTCAAGTAAATGCGGATGTGATGTTATAAGAGATGACAGAGTGAACCTAGTCAGAAGTAAGATTACTATACCTTAATAAATCATTCAAGCTATAATGTCCTGCCAATCACTTTTATCTTCACTTCCCACAAAATTGGTTCAAAAACTTAATTACCAAATAGGCAACTGTAGGTAGTGTGTGTCAATATCTTAAATTATCTATTTTCTCTGCCATACATCCCCATTAATAGCAGATTTCAGGGGTGTTCAGGATGAAATTCTTCAAAAGTGGGATTCTCACATTCAGAACTCATGTGCTGTTTCTCCAACAGCCAGGATCAAGTGCTCCAGAGATCACAAGGGCAGTCCATCAAAAGCACCTGAGAAAAGATAAATAATAATCCTTCAGATTAGTAGTATATTAATTAGAATTTCAGGCCAAAATCAGAGTAGTAACACTAAACAAAAGAGAACATGGTTTAGAAGTACAGGGGTTGCAGGTGATAGATTCTTATAGTTTTGGTGTGTATTTCAGAGAGCCTGAGATTAACCTACTTAATAGAAAAGCTGAATAAATTTTGTGAACAAGTTTTGTGCTCACTGAAAAAGGGGACTACACAGCGACAGGCCTATGAAGGAATCTTTCTGAAAAGTTATTCAGTGTATGACCAGAATACAGCTGCCCTGCAACACCCTGTGCATACCAACCATTGAGTTGTATACTGAAGTATTTACAGTATGAGTATTTTTTGTTCTATTAAATGGAAAAAATATGAAGAAAACAATAGCTCAAGATAATTGATACATTTTTAGCAATTCTTAGCTGATTGCTAAGGAACAATACCCAAAGCACTTGCTTTGAAAATAGTACCTGATTCAGCCAACCCGCAAAAACACTTTGACAAGAAGAGACCAAACTCATGAATGCATAAGGTCAAAAGGATTACAACAATTAAAAAAAACCCTCTCTCCTCCTTGTTCACAAGAATGAGATATAGGACAGTTCATTGAGCACAGACATTGGTAAGCAAGGTAACTGGCTTGAGAAGTCCACCCTTCCCCCTTTATCCATCTTCCCTCTGAGCTGCAGCACTGCAATTCACCCTCCCTTTTGTCCCCTCAGTTACTCAGGTCCTCAAGAGAGAGAGAGCCGCTGTGCCTGCCTTACAGTTCCACAAATGCAGGAGAGAGCTGCAAAAGGTAGTAGGGGACACAACGCTCAAACCAACTTCACTGTTCATGCCAACATCTCCTCTCAAGATGTATAACCCACGAGAAACTGGCAAACTCCATGTCTGGAGAAGCTAGATCCACTTCAGCTACCAGCAGGCAAGCATGCAATGTTATTTTTATAGCCACTTCACAAAATAGAGAATTGAGGTGAAAATTTACCATCAAAAACAGCTTAATGGTGTGTTTTGTATTTCGCAAGATATCTAACTGAATTCCTCCTCCTTCTTGGTGCTTGTTCTTGCATACAGAAGTTATTATTGTATAGTCCACAGTTCCAGAATTTAAGATTTTTTCCTGATTAGGAGACTTGTAAAGACCCCAGCACAATAAAGGATACCTCCTGCTGTTTTACTGTTTTGAAGACAGGGTGATCAACATTAGTCAGGATAAGATCTTAAATTAAAACCACTACGTTACTTCTCTGGTGCTTAGCTTACAAAGTTTTGGATCCGTAACACTTGAGTTTCTAGCGCAGCTGCACTACACCATAAAGTGAAGGGCATAGTCAGGAAACTGGAACACATTCTTTACTCGTCCTTACATTTCCACTGGAACAGTAGTTTACGGGTTGGAAATAGTTTATGAGTTTGAAAAAAATGTATACAAACAGAGCAATGCAACATACCCATTGTAATTACTGGTGTCTTAAAATGCTTTAGAGATAGGGAGGAGGGTGTTATTTATTTATTTATTTATACCTTTTTTTCTTTTTTAAGATAAACAATTGTCCTTAAATGTTATTGTACATCAAAGCCACAAGCTATTAAAAGCAGACAGGAGGTTACATACCACATTCCCCCATATATTAAAAACTCCTTTTGTTCCTTAGGAATGACCGTTTAATGTTTAGCCTTTCCAGAAAAACTGGAACTGTATCACTTAGTGTCAGACACTTTAAGAGATACTAATAAAAATGCCCTAGGTCCCCATAATCCTTTGTGGATGATTAGGTACAGCAGAAGCATTGTTTCATTAATTTAAAGGCTATGAGCTTGAATCCTCATATTGACCTGAAGGTAATGTTTTATTCATACTGTAATGTTGTAGTCAAAACTCTAGAAATAATTAAGAGGACAAGCCTCAAACCTTAGACCTTTGAATTATGAAGCTGGATAACAAGTTAATTATTGCACAATGAAAAAAAGGAAGAGGGGATTCAGTAGTCCTGATATATTACTATTGCCATCTACCTGTGAAAAGCTGATGGGAGATCAAGTACCTACCAGCAGGTATGTCTTCAATTCCCGAAATGTTCAGATTATTTCCACAGGTCTCAGTTAAAAATATTTCTTCTANTATACTAACACAGGAAAGCTTCAAAGTTCAGTAGTCTCAGCTAAGATTCATCAGCGGTCAGCGACCAGTTCCCTCAAGCCATTATTCAAATGAAAACATCAGATGACTGGATCAACTGCAGGACAAAAAGAAGGTATTTTTCAAGAAAAGAAGAGAAAAAAGCATGTATAATTTTAGAAACTACATATCTAGTTGTCCTAGATGCAAGCAGGAATTCATTGTAGTCAACAGCTAGTTTTTCCAGCCAACCTTTCACACAATCAGTCTCCTGAATTTTTATTAGCTGTTGTTTCTGAGTGGTCTTCAAGGCTTGCTACGTCTTGAGCATAATAAAGGGATTCAACCTGAAGAGCAGAGACATATATATCAATGGTAAAGTTCTCATTTAAAAAGCTGTCATCATCCTACAGGCAAACAGAAGATGATAATAACAAAAGGTGAAGTAAAGATCAATGAAGAGAAACTCCAGAGTCATGTTTACCTTTTCCAGAAGAAATAGAGATCTCTCTCTTTATATGCAGCAAAGAGACCCCGTGAAAATTCGAGACAAACATTTACATTCTCAACAATCAACACAGGCATCCCACACCATCCTTGCAATATGAGTTAGTCATATCTGTTCCTTTATGCACCTCATTGCCAATAATCACTGTTGATTCCATCTTGCTCGGGCTTTGACAAGTCTCATGAATCTAGTAATACATCAGCTTTAGAGAAGCTTTTTCATCTGTTAAACCAATCCAGGAAAGTGAGCTTCAATAAAACTTATAGCACACATTCAAGATACATGAAACTTCTCTCATGTTTTACTATCATCCAACTTTTCCAATTATCATCCTCTTACAACCATTTCAAATACTGAAGCATTGACTACAATCAGCAGAGATTCAAAAGAAATTATATAACTTGTTATTGCCAGCATTCTTCCATTTCTGCACCAATGTCTTTTTGATGAAAAAGAACAGTAAAGCCAAATCTTGCTTGTAGAACTACAGCACCAAGAACCATTTACTGTTTCCTTAATGGACACCCCACTCTTCTTTCCTTATTTCTGCTGCTATTTCCCTAGTTATCCCAGAATGGATCACATTCTTTTAAACTGTCATTTCCTTTTCCTTCCTTCCCTATATCTTCTTGTTTTCCTAATATCTCCTTGCAGACATGCATTTGCTTCTTTAAAGATGAGGTTACAAGAGACAGCAAACAGTACTGCAAACAAAATGAATGTATTCAATAAATGCAGTAGTCTTTCTTACTCTTATGACAGTCCAACACACTTCTTATGTAAACTCACATATTGATCCAGTTTCAGTACAAGATAAAAGATCAGATTAACAACTATGAGGCTGCTGGTTTGAACTAACTTAGCACTACAAAAACCTCATACAAACTGAATGTGGGTTAGGGTCACCAGAGCAGATCCTACTCCAGATCCCAACTAGAGTGCATACCAGAAAGAGATGAAGGTAAAACACTAGTCTCTGTATTTTCCTAGTTCCCAGTGATCCCTGGGCAACTATGTACGAGATAGAGCAGTTTGCTGACTACTTACTATGTCTGTGATGTTTAAATCCCCATAAACCAGGATTAGGAAAGGGCAAAAGGTACTTTAAAGCCACCTGTCATCATCTCACACGCATCCTGAGTTAAAGACTGTGAAAGACTAGGGATCTGGAGGCAGCTTTCCATTTGAGTTTGACCTTTAGGTTTTAACAGTATAATAATCAGGTCAAATTAGAAGAAAGCTATCCAATCTACCATTCTCTCCGGAATTCTGCTAATGGTTAAAAATATAAGAATAAGGGCTTTCCCATATTCTAGAATACCAAATAAAAGCATTATTTTTTAAATTAAAAACCTGTCACATCTGACAAATTTCCTAAGGGAGACAATTACATTCTGTGTTCTCAATTAGATGCTTCAGGAACAGAGATGATTGCTTTTTTTCCCCTGTAACAAAAGGTAGTTTTCCATAAGTAATTTCCAAATTCAGGCTAAAGAATCTACTACCATCCCTGGTCATGTTGCACTTTTTCTAAATATAGAGGACATAAGGATATTTCAAGCAATGCTTTTCATTAAAACTCATTATCTTGGTGCCTAATCATATTTTTACACTGTTCCATCCAATTAACTCTTAATCCTAATCGGTCTTTTGGGTGCCACTATCAAATAAGCATGTAAAATTACTCTCATAGCTATTTTTCACTAAAACCTGAATAATAGCTGCACTGGACACCAGTATTTTTAAGTAGTCTAGACATGAATATATACTTCAATATTCATGTATGGACCTGTACAGATTCTAGACACAAAATTTAAATGCTATCTTCTGCTCTGGAAAACACAGTAATATATTAACTGATGCTTCCAACCTACTTACAGAGTTATGATAAACCCATCCTGCTATCACAGCAATTGCTAGCTACTTAAGTTCCATCTATTGCTTTCAAAATTTCAAAAGCCAGTACTACATTTTAAAGAATTATTAACAGTGTCTAAAGAGCATATAAACATTTGTAGGACAGGAAAATCCAGTCAGGATGTTAGTATTTCATTCTGATTTCAAGTCACTAGTAGAAAACTAGCCTCAGAAATACAAGATATTATAAAGATATACAGGGGTTACAGGAGTCAGAATCCTTTTTTCTCTTTCCCTTGCTGCCTCCCTTCCACAGCATTCCCCCCACCCAGCTGTAGGGCAAGACACAATCATACGCAGCCATTACCATGCACATTAGGGCTACAGACAACCCAGGAACACAGGTATATCTCATGCAGTTCTATTGAAAATATCTTCATTGGATTTGATCCATTCTGTACTTGTGAAGAACAGAAGTAGATAAATGTGATGTTGACTCAGCGTACAAGTTCAATTATACCAGTAAATCATACCAAAAAGAGCACAAAACTAATCCGGTGTTATTTTGGATGATTTGAGGAGTAAGGGAGAAAAAATCCATGTGCATCTTCCAGCCTCTCATCCACTGTCCATATTCCCAACAGGGTTCAGTCTAAAAATGCTGCAACACAGAAACTCTCATGTTCGATTCCTAAACAGAATCTTTGGCCTTGGTTTCAACACCTACAGGAATACTCCATTTGTTACATTTTTCATACCTTATTTGCATGCTTGCCTGTTGAAGCACAAGATAAGTTGACAGTAGGCTGTATTCAGCCCTCTGTACAAAACAGATCAGTATTTTAGGGACTTCATCACACATTATCACTCTTGTAGCACCTATGTAACCCATTGTATGGTCTCAGAATGGAGAGGTCAAAAAAAAATGCAAACCATTAGAAACAGTTTGATTACACTAAATATTTGGCTTGGTGGCTTTACCTTACAAGATTATCAAATATTCCTTTTTAGTTTTAATGTCATTTTCATCCTTATGTCTGCATTTCCCTATCAGCCAAACAAAGCAGAGATCTTTGTTACTAGCACCTGTTTCCCTAAGATAAAAAATACACTTGAAGGAGGTTGAGAGGTAAAGTTTTGTGGGCAACATTAGCATTTACATGTGCAGACTACCTAACTTTGCAGCTCAAATAGTTTGTTGAATTTAGTTTTAGTTTATTTAAACAAACTGGCAGAACCCTTTCGTATTTTGGTTTGGAGTTCCTATTTGTCTTACACAATTTTTCACTGAAAATGAATGACAAAGAAGAGTCAACAGAACCTTTTCTCTCAACTCAATTGCAACATCAAAAAAAGAGCTCAGTTTCACACGCACAGTTGCAGAAATGAGCCCTGTTTTCCTTGAATTTCAATCTGCATTGTGACATGCTGGCAGCTGACTCTGCTCCTTTCTCAGCAAATTTCTTCAGGTGAAAAAGTGGGAGATGTTTGGAAGGAAGCCTGGTTCTTTTAATCTTATCTAAGCACTCCTGAAAGGAGTTAGAGCTGAAGATAAGGGATGTTGAGTCACATGTCTTTTCTGCCTCAGAGTTCTTAACGTGCATGGGGAATGATCCCATTTCTACAACACCAACTTTAAGCTACTGCAATTCCAGCATCTTTACAAGAGATGTTCCTGATATGTACAAATATGAAAAGTACCAGGCATAGTCTTAACATTTAACTGCGACAGGAAAATTAGGGCTACTGCCTACTGCCACTGCAATGTCCAGTAAGAAAAGAAAAGCCATGCTTGGCTTTTGAAGTCATCTTTACTTCAGCTACCCCTGGCTAAAAGGGTTTAAGGGGAGGAGGAGAAATTTTTCCTGATCTCTGAGGTGACATTTAACAGACCCGGGAAACAGACATGGACTGCAAGAGTCTACTCAGGAAGGCCTATGGCAAGAATGACTAAGCAAATAAAATAGTAATACATTCAGTACACTTAATGTCTCAATCTTGGACAAAGGACTTCTTCCTTCTTGACTTTATCTTCTTTTTGATAGTAACCATTACCAACAGGGCTGAGATGGACCGAATACCTGACACAGTAAAGACTATAGGAAAGAAACGCTCGATACTTAAAAGAATCTTTCATCAAAATCCTTATAAACTCTGCAAATTCCTCCTGCTTGCATTTGGCAGAGTAACTGTCCGAACTATGTGACAGCATGCTTTATAATATATAATGATCAGAACCAGGAGCAACCACTTCTAGTTCAGGCAACTTCACTTTCAATTAAATCCTTCCACTAGAACTTCATCCACTTAGAGTGCAGTAAGAAGTTCTGCTCCAGGCCAGTAAAACAGACCGGTAGCATAACAAACGGAATACAGGGAACCTATGGCAAGAGCCAGTGAGCCAAGCCACTGGTTGCTTCTCAGAAGTTTACAATTATGGTTGAATCTAAGAGTGATGCAGCTGGCCCTTCACCCACGGCAGCAGCCGCATGGTCAGCAGTTCTAACTACAGCTTTAACTCCATCTGCAGCCTGCCTGTTCTCCTAGCTAAAGCTTTCACACCACTATGCTCTGCCCAAGACATACATCCACTTCTTATTTTTCCTTGTAATATCTGACTCCATACTAAGGAGTTTTCAAAAACACTAACCCAGTTTCAAAACCAAAACATAAGAGGTTCTTGGGGTAAGAAAGTCTAAGTTCAACTGCTTTACGCTACACCACAAGCACCAGGCACTACCAGTATACGTGCCCGGTGCTTTGTCTAGGTCAGGCTTCGTGAGCATGCAGAAAAATAACTAACCTTGCCGTATCATGAATCTTCTCCCAATCCCCCCAGCTACAGCTAGAAGCATCACCTCAGAACACAACCACCTTCACAGGCACATGGTAGTTGCCATTACACAATTTATGGAAGTGAGTTTTGAGACATTTGGGGCACTTCTGTCCCACAGCCCCCCAGCACCTCTAATCTCTACAAATCAATGTGAAGCAGTCAAATACGTGCTACAAAAAATCACTGATCTATAAGATATGTATCTGCAGCTGACATGTCTACATAATTAACTGCCTAGATAGAACATAAAAGATGCAATGAAGATGCTTCAGGATTCTGCCCACAGAAAGTACTTTGACATTCTAATATTCAGCTAGCATTTATCTGAAGTTATCCCAGTTCAATGGACAGCATCAAGAATATAAGAAATCCAGCACTCAGAAGTTTCTTAACTGTTAGAAAAGTTCCTTCCCAGTTACGTCAGCTTCGTCAGCACCACCACATCACTCTTAAAAAGCAGTTTAATCAGGAGAAGAAAACTTCCTGAAAATGTAAGCAATAAATGCAGGTAATTAAAAAAGTAGGGGAAGGAGCAAACTGTTAGGCTACCTTTGGATCTCCAGAAAAACAGGAAAGATGACCTTGTAATTTTGGAAAGCTTCTGAAATTAATTTTTCTTAACTACTATTACATCTGTTTGTGTTCCCTTGAATTTGATTATACTTTTTTGAAAGTGTTCATACTTTGAGATGATTCACAACAGAATTAATCTATTTTAGCCATGAAAGTATTAGAGTATTTTGAATCAGCACTTTAATTTCAGCTGAATCACTAATAGTCTGAGCCCCATTCACTAACAGAGGTTGGCACAAAGCTCATGTTTTTGAGGTCCCCTTGAAGTAATTTTTTAATCTCCTTGTTTGTCAGATAGACATATATGTACAACAGGAGGAAATGTAGTATAGCTTTAGACATTTATTGCATATGCAATATCTAAAGCTCAATTAAGAATACGTTTGGGAAGAGAGTGTAGAAATGAATTACCAAATAGGCAACTGTAGGTAGTACAACAAAAAAACACAAACAAAACAAAAAAAGCACTTGTTTTTTTGCTGTGCAACAGAACAACTGAAGCTTTTCAAGAAGTTTTTACATGAGCAGGCTGAAGGTCCATCACATGACATTAACTCTAAAAAGGACTAAATTCTTATATAAAGAAAAAGTACGAGCATATGGCAGTAAATATAGTAATCAGGCCAGGCTAACTAACAAAGCCTATATATATCAGTCATTCATACAGAAGATCTTACTTGCTCCCTTTTTCTCTACTGCAAGGACACCCCCAGTAGCCCACTCTCCATTACAGACCAGCACTTGCTCAGCAGTGATTTATAATAGCATTCCACAAGTCAGGGAGGAGGAAGATTAACTATTTCCACCTGCGCCTTTCTGATCCACAGGTGAAGTGCAACGCCCAAACCCAGCACTCAATAGAACAACAAAGCAACAAAATCACCCCATTACATATTTTGGTCGCTTTCTGGGACAAAGTGGCTATAGTCATAGCACTCATACATGACAGATCGATTTCCTGGTGTTTTCAAAAAAACAAGTATGTAAGTCTTAGTACTGGTATTAATAGACTCCCTCAATCCGCCACCTCAAACCAAGCCTCTGCAGTCAGCAAGGCCCACAACCATTCGTGCTTGAGTCAAGACTGACACCCAGTGGCCGTATCTTTTAACTGATCTTCTGTATACCTACCTGATCTTTTAAGACCTGAGGTTCCACACTGAGATTCCATTCCAGACCATCAACCTTTCCTTCTGAAAACCACTTGAAAATCTTCAATTGTTCCATAGCATACATAATATAAAATAAATCAGCTGAAAATATATATATATAAACTTACTTGTTTTCTTAAAAGCTTCTAACAAGTCAAATGATAAGTGCATATGCATAGTACTACAAAACACCGCATAGGCTTTAAAATAATCTAGAGAATCTAGTCTCATCTCTCTATTCATCTCTATTCATCACAGTAAATAGATGATAATACTTGTACCAGGAAGAGAGAAGAAAGATGTTTTGATATTAAAGCACTGTGGTAGGTTAACTACTTCAGAAATGGACGTCTGTTTTCTATAATTTCCAAGCAATCCTTTTTATAAGGATTATATAAAACTAGAAACATGGTATTTGATTCACACATTAGTGACTGATTTCACTTGATGCAGGTTCCAGCTATTGAATTTTGGTCTAACACCAAGGCAAGTACTTTTTTTGTGGAAGCAGAATACAGAACATGGGTAGAATGATCATCACGCATGGAAAAAATGAGTTTACTTTCTACATCTCTTGCTTCATTTATTTCAAAAGCATCAACACTGTAATAGAAAAGTCTATTTTGACTGGAGGAATATCATTCAATCTGAGAGACAGGTAAGATGTACTTGTTTCTGAGACACCTCTAATATAAAAAGGCTTACTTTATTCTCCCTCAAAGACACCAGCTATTATGATTTTGTCCAAGCATGGTGTCTTGATAGATGTAACTACACAAAGTTAAAGTTTCTGCTTATCCAATAATGATATGCCTGGGTTTTGAAATACCAGCAGTAAGTGCCTTCTTTATCATACACCCCATCTTTGGTAGATCCTTAGCAGCATGACCCTTCAATATGGTCAATAAAATATGGCAGAATGATGCAAACATCACTAGGCTATCATAAGAAGTAGTTCTCATTTCACTAACACTATCAATACTGTAGCAAATGCATTCAAGCCCTTGCAGCTGGGCTGCAAGGGAGCCGGGGAGCCCCGGGCAGGGCTGTGGGAGGGGGGAGTGGGGCCCTGCCAAGGACCATGAGGCCTGAAGTGCACACAGGGCTCTGAGGGCTGCTCTGCCGCGTGACTCCTGCTATGAGCCCAGAGGGTCTATTGCATACTTTTATAAACGCTTTCAAAAATCCATAGGTCAAAAGATGCAAATTCTGGCATTTATGCAAGTTTAGGGTTATACTAATAACAATGGTTGTAAGATAAATATTTATCTTGTTATAACATTGTTATATCTGAAAGACAAAATCTATTCCCCATATTAAAAGGATTCCAACTTTAGAACTTTATGGAACTTGACTTTTTCTGTCAAATCTTTATCATTTTCATTTGCAACATACTCTATACTATGTAAAGCAACATGCTTTAACTTGCTAAACATTTTTTCAGCAGAGTAATTCTTTTTCCAATTGTCAGACAATGTCTTCTCTAAATATGCTAAGTGAGATTAAAGCATCTGCTTTTTACTGCAACTCCATGAAAACATATGAGCTTACACCCCCAAAAATGTAATTGCTGTATTAAAAAAGGAATAGTGTAAAAGAGTTTGGTATTGCTAACTACAGTTATCATGCTGTTGAATTTAAGGCAGGTGGAAGAAAATATTTGTGCAAAGTATACTTTACAATAAGAAGTTACAAATGCAACAGCAAATTCAAAATAATTACTTGTCTAAGTATTTTTTCATTGGTACCAACACAAAAAATCATATCCTTACGATTTCATTTAGTTTCCATTTTAAGAGTATTCTTGATCTAGTTAGATGTTCAGTATCATTCAATGATTGGTCAAATATTCAGTATGTTTAAAATGTATCAATACTGTTTTATGTATATTCTTTCATTCCTTTGTTAGACTGAATGCCACAAATTTTGAAAATAGCTTGCTCAAGTATTCCTGTGTTTACTTATTCAGGCTGTAAGGTGGAACATATCTTAGTGAGGGAAACTAAAAATGAAAGGAAAATATTCAAAACAAAACAGAAGCTAGCATATTGATATTACACACAGATTATGCTCGGAGTGAGCTTTTGGCAATACTGTACAGAGATAAAATGGGAAAGTACTGAAGACAGCCTCCCTTCTTCTATGCCTCATTAGAGTTGTAAGTTTTCTGGTGGCACCTCCTGAAAAATTGCAGAAGAGCAATATTAAAAAAAAAGGAGGAAATGGAGAGACAGATTCATACCAGCTGCAAAAGAGAAGGCTGTGTTTACCACACTAGTCCCAAAGAGTCATTAGAATTTGTTGGGAGCTACACAGAGAGTAACTCCGACATCAAAAACCTTGCTTACAGCATTTTCTGTGTCAATGAGTTCAGATGAAAACACAATACAGGTGACTTGCTCAGCTCTTTCACACTTCATGCCCAAGATTTGTACCAAAAAGCAAAGAGAAATCCTAGCTTCACTGGAATCAATAGTTCTGCCACTACCTTCGCATATGCCAATATTTCATAATAGGTTTTTATAAAACTATGCCACTAAGACATCATTTTTCATATAGAACAAACAGCTTTTGTCACAAATATATGTCCAAATTATTATTTTTTTTAAAACCGCAGCCACAACAGTTGGCAACTTCAAGTCAGTTTGTCAAGATTTAATGTACTCAGCCTGAATCTTGAGCTGTCAAATCCACTAAAACACATTTTGCAATTAGAAGGTAAAATACAGGCTTCCATTTTATCTTTTTTCAGATACAACCTTCAATGAAGTTAGTTTTGATATTTAAATTTTCTTTTTCAATTACTTTGAGTATCTGAACATTTGAACTATTTTTCTTAAAATTCACACCCGTGCTACAACTTATGGGACTGTGAACCACATTCTTGATAACCTTGATATTTAATATCAGGATTCAAAATATTGTAAATGGTATGCCTTTGTTATTTTACTAGTTCAAGTTAGGTAGCTTTTTGGTTTTTTTTCTGAACACAGTGGTCATGTACTTACATGTATAGTACAATGAAATAAATACTCTTGGAATACCACTACAGCATGATACAGACAGGTTAAATGGTCAAGACTATCTTGAGGCCATGAAACACTAGAAGAAGATTGTGTGAAATATGCATATTTTTAACAGTTCACAGCAGACAAGATATTTGCGTTATTCACACTGAAGTGGCAAAAAAATGGAAACAAGTTTCAAAAGCATCATGTCAAGCTCTTGACAAAAATGGGACAAAGATGGGACAAAAAGCTACCATCAGAGCAGAGGAAAAAAGGAAGCATGTTCTGTCTGCTTCATGCTGCTCTCAAAAACTGGCCTCCCTCATGGTTGAGTATTCCCTTAGTGTATGGAAATACTCAGACGGTATTTTGCTAACTGTGCTGGCTCACGATTATTTCTGTCTCCAGGCTTGTTGGACAGCTGAAGAAGGTCAAGTCAGGGCAATGTCACATTCTAGTGATGTGATACCATGCTAGAAGACATTAGTTAGTCCATCTTAACAGAAATGACACAGGCTTTCTCAAAAATTGATTGGATTTTGCTGACCAGTGGATTAAGTGGTCACAGTTGAGCTAGACCAGGCTGTAAGAGCCATACCCACATACAGGGAGGAGGCACAGGTTGAGAATAGAGAGCCAGGTTAGAAGTCTGGAAGAGTCAAGCTTGCTGCTACTTCTGTCCATTAGGAAGTGACAGTGAGAACTGTTGCTGGTGCAAGAGGCCACACTACATACCACCACAACCGGCATCTCTAAGCCCCAGCTCTTCATTCAGTGTCCCTTCAAAACGGCCTTGCAACCTCCTGGAGCTTTGAAGCTGTCACCACCTATACAACGGTAGTGGCAGCCAAGAAGGGGCATAATATCACTTTGGTTTCCCTTCTTGATAGTGTTTAAACATACTCACTTGTGGAAAGAGTGTATCTTTCCTCATGATGTCTTTCATCATGGTTCTAAAATGATAAGGAATTTCTTTTGATTTAGTATAGCCTATTTAGCTGTGTTTTTAAATAGCTCTTATATACCTTTATAAAGCCTTATATACCTTATAAAGCTGTACGATAGCTTTATTCTTTGAAAAAATGGTTATGCCTCATTTCCCAGATTGAAATACTGAGATCAAAGAGGTGACAACTTTTGGATTTCAAACAGTAATGGAAAAAATCCAAAGATCTGAATACACAGCAGTAATACCTGTGACCTCAGCTTCAGTTGATGGAATTGTAACACAGCCTTTACATTAATTTCTTTCTTTGAGTCCTGAAAAGATTACTGATCTTAATGCCAACTACTGTCATTTTGTTGGAAGCTTTTGTGAGCTGAGATAGCTTGGCCCAACTTAGTCAACTAAGTACACAAGTCTGTAGTGTCATCTCAAAAAAAAAGAGGTGTCAAAGATACTCAAATATGCTTAAATGGTAGGTGAATAGAAATATAATTATTTGCATGCTGAAGCATCCAATGTCTAAGTTCTTTAAGATAAAATATGAAACTTTTTTCTTTCAAAAAATATTGAATTGGATGCTCATAAAATTCTAGCAATAAATTTATAATGTTCAAATGACAGCATGAATGTTCTTAACCATAGCTTTTAAGACATTTAATCTATTTAAAAAATATTCCTGGTGTAATGCCATGAAAATGTCAAACTGGTGAATGCTAAACTTGTCAAAATTTGTAGTAAATGAAGCAAAAAAGCTTACTGTTCATGTTTATTTTTAAGAGTTATCTCAGGTGCATCAATGCATACATACTTTACATTGGCATTATTTAGGTTTTGATAAAATGTCATCATAAGAATAGTGCAGGTATTGAGAACATACAAATTCAAAAGACTGCAAGTCTAGAAGTGTACTATATGATATGTCACATACCTGGAATTCTGGACAGAATAATACCATGCGTCCTACACAACCAGCTATAAAATGTGGAGGCCCCACTCAGTTTTTAAAGTTGCACCTGGCCAAAAAAAAAAAGAAAAAATTGTCCTCAGGGTAAACATCATTCATAAATAAAAGGAAATATCCTGAAGCCAAGAACTTGCTACAAAACATACAAGCAGAATAGTTATTTAATTAAGAAATTATTTGCCAGCTATGTTTTAAGGTAGGAATTAGTAGTGAAAAAGAAAGAATGACAATGTTTTGCTTATGGGAGGCATACAATCCCAACCATAGTTAACATGCTTTTTCTTGCTAGATTTTTTCTCAGTAAGATTTAGGGGCTATGGGAGATTTATTATATCTATTTCAGTTAAACACCATATTATTTGTATTCCCTAAAGGGCATAAAATTGTCTTTTAATTTCTTGCCTAAACCAAAATCTAAATGTGTCAGTAGAAGCAAGGGAAATCCCCTCAGACTCCTTGCTCGTGACTGTTAGAATGTGGGCTGAGCTGGTGGACTCTTAACAAGGAAAGGAGGACAGTGGTTAGCACTGGGTCCTCTTTGTGTGCATGCAGGTGGAAAATTAGGGGTCCACAGGAGAAAAAAAAGAGTATCTCTGTGGAAAAGAGCTACTTGTTTACTAGATTTGTTTATAACATAAAAGCTTTCTGAGGATATTTGACAAACTGCAATCACTGGTAGGAGAGAGAGCCTTCAGGATCCACAGCCACCTAGCTTAGGTTTTGAAGGCATCGTACTGGGTGTCAGAATCCTTGGTCTCTATCAGAGTTTTTGGAAGGAGAGGTGTGGCAGACAAGCCTGGAGAAACTGTACAGCTTTCTAACTGGTCTGTCTTTTTTGAATTCCTCAAGCTGGGTAATCTCATCAGCAACTGAAATTTCTGTTGGCCCAGTCCATGGGACATTACAAATCTTTCTATTACTGCATAACAGGAATCCCTTGTATAAGGAGATTCATTTAGGTCTGAAAGTGACATGGACCACTGTGATGATGTTGAAACCACAACACACAGTACCAAAAGCTGCTTTGCCAAAGCATGAGAGATGTACAGAAGTATGGGAGGGAAAGGTGTGTGGTGGTGATGGGAGAAAAGAGTGAACATGACTAGGCTGGTGGGTAGCAAAGCGTGCTGGGGTGAGAACAGTCCTCATCCATACACGTGCAGGTATGCATGAGAACTTGTACGTGGAAACGGCTTGGGGGGGGGGGGGGAGGGATGTAAACCTGGGATACGTGTGCATAGCCCGGGGAGGAAGAGAGGTGTGGGTGGGTGCCTAGAAGGGGGAGTGAAGATTTCTTGTTCTTCCTCTTTCTCCTTGCCTCTGCTGGCCCCTCCTGACACATGACACCAATTCTCACAGGTGCTTGCAACCCTACTTCTCCCTCCTTTCCTCACAGAGCACCCAGCACAGGCAGGACAACGCTGCTGCCAGCAAGCCCAGGGCAGCATCCTGCATCTCTGCAGAGCCTCTTGGTTAGGAGCATCAAGGTAAGGACCCCTCTGTCCTCTCTGTGTCCATGGGCACTGGTTAAGGCTTCTGAGAAGTGCTGGTTGTACAAACACTACCAGGCAGCGAGAAAGAACTGAAGTATGTTTGTAAAACATCTATCTCCAGTATGTCAAGTGCTATAACTATATGCACTATGCCTGAAAACCACTCCAATATGTCTCTGTTTATTATTTACTACATATTTTGGAGAAACTCTTACCTAAAGAAAATAAAACCAGCTTGTTTTTAGGGACTATATTTGAAAATACAGCCTGTTAAGCAACTTGTCAAAGCAAAACTGGATTTTTGGTTGTCTGTGTACTGCTGTACTGCTATTGTATTATTATTTGTGTTGTTTAGGAAACAGAAACCAAACAAATTATGTTCTTCAGATTCTGGTGGCTTTTATGGATACTTGAACAACATGAATTTTTAGCAGAAAATCTAAGGGAAGAAAAAAGATATGGACCGAGAAGACCCAAACCTAAACACATTCTGTCAAATACTGTAGAAAAATATCCCAGCCCAAGTGATCAAGGTGAATATTATCATTTTTAAAACAGGTATTGTTTTTGTCCTTGATTGATTTACTCAGGACTACATGGCTAACTTGCCCTCTAAGATTCTACTTACAATCAGCCAGGCTCACCTCATTCTACATTCTCACTTGCTTTATTTTTGCACTTTAATCTTTTTACTCCTTTCCTCTCCCTCCTCTTTTGTGTATTTTATGAGGAGATTACTTGTGTGTTTGTTGTTGTTGTTGTTTTTTAATACGGTTGGTAGCCTGTTATCATATTTCTACAGAAGTAATACATCAGTAGTTCAGAAAATCATTACTCTCCAATGTACACCAGTGCAGATCCTGCTCTTGGAATTTTTTATGTCACTGTATGTGAGTGTCAGTCCAGGGACAAAACCTAGCTCCGTTAAATCACATTCCAGTGTCTCATTCAATAAGACTCATTTTCCTGTAGATCACTCCCACCTTTCCAGTCCCCATCCTGCTACCCAGCATGAGGACAGAGTGAATGTATAAATACCACTGCAACATTCCTAATTCCATGATATTACCTCACCTTCAGTTTCTGATTTCCTGAGGCGTCTGCTCTGGAGCAAATTCCTCAGCCTCTATATGTTCTACCTTCACGAGGGTCTCACACTTGTGATCACAGATGTTTTCTGAAACTTCCATAGCTGAACTCCCACTTTTGAAGCCTAAAATATACATAAGGGTAAGGGTAGAGGGAGATTTAGTATGAAAACACTCCACTCACATACCTACTTATTTATTCTAGATGAAGACTGCATTCTGGAAATTGCTTTTTTACTGGACAGCTCCGAGAGTGCTAAGGATTATAATCACGAACAGCAGAAAAAATTTGTATTGGAAACAGTAGACAGAATGAAAGGTCTGCAGCTTAGTTCTGGACGGACCCTTAGCTGGAGGATGGCCTTACTCCAGTACAGCAGCACTGTTTTCATAGAGCAAACTTTCCGTAACTGGAAAGGCCCTGAAGCATTCAAATCCCACATTGCCCCCATCACCTACATAGGTCATGGTACCTACACAACTTATGCTATTACTAACCTCACACAACTCTACGTGACTGAAGGGACTCCAGGTAGTGTGAAACTAGCTGTGCTCTTCACCGATGGAGTTGACCATCCAAGAAACCCAGATATTTTTGCAGCTACAGCTGATGCTAAACACCAAGGAATTGTATTGTTCACAATGGGAATGACCAGAGTGGCTGAGGAGGTTAGCAATGCTGCCAAGCTCCAGCTCCTGGCCAGTGTCCCAGCATCCAGGTTCGTCTTCAACCTCCAGGAGAAAGGAGCTGTGGAGAAGGTTCTCAGAGAAATGGTACGTACAGAGAAATATTTGCAAATGGTTAGAGGAACATATGTGAAATGTATCTTATTCCCAATATCTTGAAATGCTTATGCTATTAAAGAAACCTGTATTTTTTACATGTTAAAGCAGCCCACTAATGTGCTAATGTACGCTTATTAATAAAACCACTGTGCCAAAGTGTAGGTTTCCTTTCTCTCCCCATCGTTCAGGTCTTGCCAGTCAAAATATTGAACCTGGAACTGAATTAGACTCAGGGAGACCTGCTGCAATGTTATTTTTATCTGTTCTTTTTTTTCCCTCTTAGGAAAGGTATTTTAAAGCTCCTTTCTTAAAAGACAATGAATTTTTGATGTCCTAGTGCTTTCTCCTGTGGCAGACAGGAACATGACATTGCCCCTTGTATCAAAAAAGATGCAACTCACAGAAGTAAAAATAAATTTGTAGGCCTTATGTCAATTTAGATCAAATCTGAACTTGATCACAGACATCTTTAAATTTCCATGGAAAATCTACTACATAATCAATAGGAAATGTGTAAATTGAGCTTGAAGTTTTGCTTGGGTGCCTCTTTTCTGTGTCTAAGCTTGATTTATAGAAAACGCTCCTTGCCAAGTGTGGAGAAAAGTGCCATGCTCTAGCCTGGGCTACTATAAATCTGGCAACACAAACTGTGAATTAAGTCCTGATTTGAGCATACATAGAGAAAATATGAATAACAACCAGGAGACTTTTGCAGTGAAACTGACAGCTGAGTGATCTCATACAGGCCTAGACTTTGCACACAATCTGGCCATCTGGTCTGTCCTTCACTTTGATAGCCTGTCACTCTGCATTGGTTTCCCTGCATATCACCTTTCCTATCTTCTCTGCTATTACCATTGCTTTTCTGTAACACAGCAACCACCTCTCAAGTGACTAAACACACTTTATTTTACCTGTTCCAAACAGTCGACCATCCTCAGGAGCCTTCTCTTTTGATAAAAGGGCTGCTGTCTGTTTTAAATAATGCTTTTGGCATAATTGTATGTGCATATATGTGGATTTTAGAGATTTTCATTGCATTGCCATTCATCAACACATTTATGTCCTCTCAAGGGACTACATCAGTTGTGAAAGGCTGGAGGAATGCAATACACGTGGGTGTTTCAGCTGTACAGATTTATAAAAAATAATAGAGCTAATTTGATTATGACTGTCAAAGAGAAATATGCTCAAAGTCAAATCTTTCCTAAGGTGTTGTTACTGTTCTCATTTTTTATGCACACTGTCAGGCACACATCAGAAGAGCATCTGCTGACTTCTCAGGTGTAGAATATGTACCATTCACTCATACTAGGGGGCTGCTGCTATTCAGCACTTTGGAAATAGCATAGTCCCTGAGTGTGTTGTTTCCATGTACCTAGCTATGTTGTTTCAGGTCTGTTTGCCACTGTAACTGTAGCAAATTCTGGCTGGACAAGGAGTCGGTGATTTGTGAAGTCAACACTCTATAATAGGAAATTAAATCATTGAAATTGTTTTTTAGAATGGAGATTGCTGATGTGTTTCTCATTAATTAAAGCTTAATTAATGTTACTTCATATGTTATTTGCTTAATTTAATTAACTGCTGAATTATTTTTTATATCTATCAGTGTTCTTATGACATTAAGTTTCTAATGTTGTTTCTAATATCTGTCCTCACAGAAAGATCTGTCTGAGGAAGAGGTAAGTATTTTTTTCCCATACAGCACTCCTGCTTAATATATTCCCATATACATTTACTATTATATGGAAACATAAAATTCAAGAAAACTGATAGCATAGGGGGTTGGTACTATATGGACTCAACTGGGATAGCCATAAAGAAAACTACATGCTTTTGTATTTGCATGACGGAGCTTTAATTTGCTATCCAAATTTCATTTACTTTTTCTCCTTATTCTCAAAGTTGGAAAAGAAGAACGTGTGAGTATTAAGGTTAGCGAGAATTTGCTGATATATCTCAGCCATCCAACAGACTCAGTGGATAAGAAAACATGGCACTGACCTGAATGTGGTGCAGTTCTAGCCCTTAATGACCTCCCTATGTCAGAGCTAAAGAAAAGGACGAACTGAAACAAAGTTCCACCATTGCACTTTTCCAGTTTCTCCACACTGTGTCACCCTGACTGCAGGCATTGGTCGGTCTGGCTGCCATTCTGTGGCGAATAAAGTTAACTTTTCTTTTACAGATTTTAGTCCTCCTTAAAGCACAGTCATCTCAGGGAAAGACCATTCTGATGAGCAGCTCAAGGAAACTTTTAAATACTTAGAAGTGTTTGCAAAACTTGAAGCATTTTAAGCATTTTCACTCATTTTCACTGGAGTGTTGATTTTTCTCTGTCAAACTAAATCCTGAAGTAGCATGCCATTCAGTGTTACCCTTGGAAAACACGTTACACTAAATTGGGATATTCAGACAAGAACGGTGTTTAAACCCTTCACTTCCAGATGTCTCCAAGCTGAGTGGAGGTTTAACAAATAATATAATCAAAAATAAAAACAACATTCTTTATTCCTCCTCCAAAAGCAATCCCAAAAGCTGTACAAATTCTGTATTATGTAACAGTTTTAAAGTTTCAAAACAATCTTAAAAATCACATAACTACATACCACAATGATATCTGATTGGGGCACATGACTGTATAGATGAAAGAAAAAGAAGAAAAATTAGAAACTATTATAATGAATAGCATTAACTAGACAAAAATATCCATCCATAACATCTTTTGTATATAGATCAAGCTAGAGGTAGACTACTATCTATTCTACATGTCGTGGAATAAAGGTGAAAAAGGATGATAGATGTTTTCATACTCCATTGGCTTGGCTATCTCTACACAGACTAGTAATCAAAACAGATCTATAATCACAGACACTCAGCATACCAGTAAACTGACCTTCTGAGGAGTTTGGACGTAAATCCATCATCAAGATGACTGAAATTTCAGGATTAGGAATGATACGGATTTTTGGATGGAGTAGACAGGCCACATTCTTGATGAGTGGTAAACTGACAGCTAAAAAATTTCTGTAAAACATGTAAATACAACAGGTTTCTGATCATTTCTGGTGTACTCACAATAGACACTCAGGAATCTAAAAGCAATATTCATGTGTTTTCTCTCTCTTTATTAAAATGTACTGATTTAGATTTACTATTTTCATTCAAAGTGTCCCCAGGCTGCCATATGTAACTGCGAGAAGGGGGAGAGAGGCCTTCCTGGCCCTGCTGTAAGTAGCTGTCATTTCTCATTTTCCTTTTGTTGAATAACTGATACACAGTACAAAACAAGATTTATTTCATTGTTGGCATATATTAGAAAAGTATCTGAACCCAAACCTCAAGACAACAAAAGTTAAAGCTTCAATACATAGTCCTCCATAGTTACATTGCGTGGAAATGTCAGAGCAATAGGAATTGTGCAGAGAAACCTGAGATTGCCAAGAAAGGCTCCCTCTGAAAAAAAGTACAGTGTGACCTGGTGAGACCCTCGCTTTAGTCACAGCAGTTTAAAAGGCAGGAAGGAGCAACTTCCCTGTGCGGAACAATAATTTACCTGTTACAATCAGACAACCAGGCCAGTGGATCTAACTAGACCCAGCTCAGAAGCATTAATATCTTAAACGCTCTCTGAAAGCAAGAGACCATGAGGCTGAAGTATTAGAACAGCCAACTGAGACTTGTAAGGAGGGTAAACCAGATTAGATTTCTTTCAGAAAGGGTTTACATTTCAAAAAGAACTCTTTGAGTTGGATGGTTGAGTTGAGGCACCATAGCACTTTACACTCCTTACCCAAGGTGGAGGGACAGCATCACAGCTCAAAAATAAAATAAATTAAAAATAAATCTATAAGAAGCAAATAACATAAATATAAAAAATATAGTCTATATATTGCCAAATAAAATTATGTGACTAACCTATAAGAATTTTGTTTTGTTCTTTTTTCAGGGTAAAAAGGGTCGCACTGGGGATGATGGAGCTCCCGGCCTGAAAGGATCAAAGGTGATGAGAGTTTTCAGCTTTGGGGAAAAGATTTGGTATTTTGTTAACATAGAAAGACTATCCTAATGGTGCCCATGTATTTTCCACCTATGAATTTCCTAAAACTTAATCTACCCTTTTTTGCTATAGTAAAGGCTAAGATTCTTCACAAAAATTGTCTTACATCTAACATGAAATCATCAGAGAAAAAAGAGGAAGTTGGTATGCTTCCTGTACTACACTGAGATACCAACTCAGCTTGTCCAGAAAATATCTTTTTCACTGATCTTGATGTTGGATTATTCATAGGGAGAACCAGGTCTTAATGGAATCCCGGGACAAGATGGAGTAGAGGTAAAAAAAATTATTTTTCCCCTTTTTCTCCAATGAGCAGTGTTGATTTACCTCAAGATAAAAAATGACACATTAAAAAAAAAGCTTTACAACAGCAAAGTATTTTTGTTTCAATTCTGGCTTACTAGCTTTCATTTGGTAAATACAGGTTCCAAAGTGTAATAGTGATGAAAAGGTTGAATGAAATACATATAGGAGTAGGACCAGACCATAAGTGCCTGACTCTGAATTCATTCACGTATTAATCACTCTGCTTTGTTTGTACTTATTCAGTACATTCTTATTAGTTAGTGGTTTTTCTCTTGCTTTCTTACTTTAGAATGCTTCTCGCTATCATGGAAATATTAATTCTAGTTGATCTGCTTTTACATGATCAAAATCCCAGACAAATGACACTGATAAGATTCATTCACACATATAAAAGCATCTATCATGACCAGTAGATGTAGCACTTACAGTCATATTGCAGTGTTTATCAGAGATCCAGTAATTGTTCATTAGAACCTGAAATGCTGTTCATTTGGGTTATATATCATTACAAACTGCTTTGCTTTCTTCTTTTCCTAGGGGAAATCTGGGTATAAAGGAGAGAAGGTACTGCTTTTAGTCAAAACTTCTGCTTGTATCAAAATTTGATATTATTATTTATTATGTATACTGCCATATTTCCAGAGCATACTAGTGATGAACAATGACATCTCTTTACCAGGTGCTGCACAAGCTCTAATAGAATATGTTTCCTTCCCCAGTGAACTTACAGCACAATTGCTATAATATGTCATGAAAATAATAACATTTAGGCCACACATTTCAACTGAAGCACCCAATGAATAAGGATGATGTGCTCAATAAATGTCATAAATATCTATTCCTCTTCCTTTCAAGGGTGAAAGAGGTGAATGTGGAATCCCAGGGATAAAAGGAGACAGAGTAAGTAGCCACAAAATCATTAGGCTTTCAGGAAACACAGTTAAAATACAGAAAAACTACAACTCCCTGAATAACAACCATGGTGATAGATTTAAGGCAAATATTAATTCTAAAGCTGAGGAAAATAGAAATAGACAGTTTTAAAAACTGAAGTGAGCAAGGATACCACTTTCAGTAACTTTCTCAGCTCCTTCTGTATCTTAATGTGATACCTCTTAAGGCCCAAGCCTAAGCCTGTCTGTAACAATGGTAAAACTCTACTGGACGAATGCCAGAAGTCTTGAAGTATCTTGAAGTATTAAGGTTTTTTAACTCCAACACCAATCTTTAATATTTGGTGTATAATTGCTGTGAATATTTTAAATGCAACAAACAGAATTTTTGAGTACTTGATAATTAACTCTGTTCATTCTTACTCTACTCTGATTACCACCGTCCATTTAAAAAATACTTATTCAATACTTGCTGGTTGCTGAGCTTCTCTTGATTTTTTTTATTTTAGTATTAAGTTATCTAAATCAGATACCTTAATAAAAAGTTATATAAGTGATTTTAACCTAATTTAAATATGCACAAATGTGTCTTTTTTTTTTACTTGCCTTTCAGGGTCCTGAAGGTCCAGTTGGCCCCAGAGGAACAGAAGGGCTACAGGTAAAAAAAAAAGAAAAAAGAAAAAAAAGGAAGGAACTATAAAAACAACAAAACCTGGTTTCCTGGGATCCAAAGCTCTGAAATAATAGCATGCCACAACTTGATAGAATTCTTGAGCCACTGAGTTCAAGGCACCCAAAATCTATCTTCTTAAACAGCAACACTAACAAGAATTTGGAGAAGCGCTCTAGACAACTAAATCACCCTCATAATACATTTAGTTTCAAAGATCACAGTAAATACAGTTCCATAAAAAATAAAATCACTCATTTCCCATGCAGTGTCTAACTATTTCATTATCTCACAGAAGTACACAGAAACACTTTATTCTCTTTTCATCCCACTATTCTGACTGAAAGCCAAAAAGCTTAGCCCATAATAGATGCTTCAGTAAATCTTTGCTATAGATTACCTTTTATTGCATTGAAATAAAGGGAGAGCCAAATTATCTCCCCAAATGACCAGAGTAACTGAATCTACGCATGCACCAGAAAGTATAGCTTCAGTTCTGAAATATTTGTAACTTGTATTTTCATACAGGCTAAAGCAAATTAGAGATTGTTTTTCAAACTGCCATTGTTCTGAAACCTTGAAAAATCTCATTAAAAACACACCTGTTTTAATAGGGTCCACAAGGACAATCTGGAGATCAAGGGCCTGAAGGCCTGCAAGGATCAAAGGCAAGAATTGCACTATTTCTTCTCTTTCTTAATGTTAAAAGGCATTAATACATCCTCACAACAACAATGCTTTGAATTTTATAGCCGATACCCTTTTTGCAGGGGATGATGCTGAATGTGACATTGCTAGTAAATAATATACTCTTTGTATTCTAAGAAGTTCCTAAGAAAAGTATTCATTTGCTCTTTGTATTGGATTCAGGTCCAAATCAAACTCTGTTCCTCTCTCATAAACAGTTAAAATATGACAGCATCACAGAATATTATTTAGCAGCAGTGTAGTATTGCATTTATTCAGTTTTCAATTTAAAACTATTTTTTCCCTAAGTGCCAAGCAGGAATTCCGTTAGGGATCTCAAGTATATCTATATATCTATATAATGGATAAACTATACATTCTCAAGAAGAATTCTATAGATGAAAATTAGTAATCCCATTTTTTACTGATGCTCAGCAGAAGATACCTGAAAGTCACCAGAATGAGTGCAAGTCAGGACACAGTCTTGCAGTGGGCCTTCTGAAGGTGGGCCACAGAAATCACCCGATGCTTCACTGCAAGATCCAGTCCCCTCTGTAAACATCAAATCTTTTTTTTTTGTTTCTGTTTCAAAAACATAGGATTTACATCTATTAAATCACTAAGATTTGCTGAGTGTACTTCTTACTTTCCCCATTGTAAATTCTGGGTATACCAATAGAGATGACTTCTGTGGTTCTGTGATGGCCTGATATCTTTATCATACTAGTTGAACAGAAAACACAAATATCACCGTATATTATACACAAGTATGGGGACTGTTTTAACTTCATTATGAGAGATAACAGTTACACTTTGCTTCTCAGAAAAAAAATTAAATTGAATAATTCAGCCAAGCCTAATGGGTTCTCCAGCTACTAAAAAGGGATGTTGTTGTGGAGAAAAACTTGAAAATGAATACCATTACTTATTTTCAAATCAAATATCGCATTACCTATTAATGCAAAAGACACCAGTTTTATATGCTACTTAGCTTTATCTCTACTTTATAAAGGACATTATCTGTTTTGATATCTCTTTTGATACCTCCTTTTGCACTATATTTAGAGTGCCTACTGGCCAACACTGAGTCATACAGCAGTTGGATGCAAAAACTGTCATATACCACAGGAAACAAAACATTCTTCCATTTTTGTCTGGTATCACTTTGTACAGGAAATATCTATGCTCTTAATAAAGGGAATTTTGAAGCACTGAAAGAGAGATGAAGTAATGTGTAAGACAATTCCAATGGCCTGAAATTCAGGATATACAAAAAATGAACTTCAAAATCTGTTCTTTTACAACAAACTTGAGTTAAACTGATTTCCTTAGACACTGGTTTATATGCAGAATTTTTTCTTTTTCCATTCTTTTAAAAGGGTGAAAGAGGTCTCCCTGGGCCACCTGGCTTGCCTGGAGAGACTGGAATAGGACTGCCAGGCCCAAAGGTACAAGCACCTGTCTTCTTCTATATTATGCATGTTGTAGGATAAGAACAAAGACTGAGACAGCTGAGATAATATACTTTATGGTACATGAGAGACTTCAAACCCCCAAATGCTTTTTTTTATGGTACTGGAAATGTATTTTGTATGTTGATCAAACATACATTTGAAGTATGTACTTTAAAGTACTTTTTTACAATAGCATTTATGGTTGACATAACTCAATCTAAGGAGTTTGTGGCTAAATAAAAATGCACACATGGTCTTAAACAAAAATTATCCTGTGAAAAATAGGCTTCTTGGTTTGGATGACTGGCATAAAGAAACACTGAGATAGAAATACGGACTTCTTGGAAAAGTAATGTAACTGATACATAATGCACTAGGAATATGATAGGAATAATTAATCCTTTAGATTCAACATTATGTTCTCTCAAATGCAGAAATGAAGCTGTCCCCTAATGCTGTGAAAATGCACCAGTTCAATGTCTGTTGGGCCTTGCATGCTGTATGAGTCTGAGGACACTTGGATTTTCTCTGCCATTCCTCTATTCTCCTATATAAATATTCCAATCACAGACTGTCTGATGAGTTGTTACATGCTAAACATACAAATACCTAAATAAGGCATTTTCAAAACACATCTCTGTTTGAAGGGTGACACTGGTTTGACGGGAAGACCAGGCCCTGTTGGCCCACCTGGAGTTGGTGAGCCAGGACTTCCGGTATGTCTATTTTTTATTTGGTGAGGGGTAAGCGGGACAGAGAGGAAACCTTCTCAGTGCTTCCCTATTCAAAAAGATACATGTACGTTAAATTATACTCTTTTCTTCTTTCCACTAGTTCTCCCTATCATACATAGTACACTGTCTGATTTTCAGGTCCCTCAATAAACTGGAAATGTTTCCAATTCCTTAACTTTTCTAATTATCCTAGTCTCCAAACTAGCTATGAAAAAATGACACCTTACACAAAACCACATAAATATCTAAATAAATATATCCCCCGATAGAATCAAATCCACATATAATAACTTTGAAGTTGAATGCTTTTCAGTATCATTAGAACAGTAGCACCAGTTTTGAGGGAGAGATCCATTTCAACCACTGACACATCAGAAACTGTCATACTTAAACAGCCTCCATCAAAACATTCAGGTTGTGTAAGTGGTCCCAGATAACATAATTTGACCATTATTACCTTTACTGAAGATAACAGAGGAAGAAATAAAAAAAAATCTTGATTTTCAGAACTTGCAGCAGGTTTGGACCTGAATTCTTTTTCTTCTTTTCCTTCCCTTCCTCCTCCCAATAGCTGTAAACTCAATCTCTTTGTGATAATTCAGAAAATCAGTATGCCAATTTTGCTAGTTACAATACAGCAGACTCAACTCATTTCTTGTCACCTGGATGAAAGACCCCTGGTACAACCTCAATAGAGTTTTGTCCGTTTTGTTCACAAGTTGCTTTTCCCCAGTGACAAGGGAAGATTTGTAATAATTATTTCAAAAGAGGTGCTTCCACAACAAACACAAAGGTACTTTGGTCACTGAACTGACTGATCTCAAACCTGCTTGAAAATACACTTAGAAAGGAGCGAGTTTTTATTAAAGAGCTCACAACAAAAGAGCCAATAAGACCAGTGGTGACAGTCAGACCGCTGCAGTGATGCCTCCTGAGTCTCTTCAGTAAAACCACATAGAAAAGAGCCGCTTTGTGGGGGAACAGGAGCCTGTGATGTGCATCTTTGTTAGCTATGACAGCTGTATTGATATGACAAAAGAAGCTGATTTAAAAAAAAAATCTCATTTTTTGAATTTATTTATGTACTTTTATGTACTTTACTTTTTTATGTATTTACTTTAATTTTTTAAGAGTTTCCTTCTTATGGTTGAGTGCAGTGCAGTTAGCTTTACCTAAGAACTAGACATAATTCTAAAGCTGTATACGGAACCATTTTCAAGCATATTGAGGCTATGCAGAGTCTAATCTACTGCCATTCTTGGATGTACGTGCAATCTCAAAGAATAAATCAGAGAAAAAAAAACAGATGCAGGAAAACATTGTGAAACAGGTTCAATATACACAGGCTTTGGACTTGCATTTAATGAAAGGTTTTAGTTGTTTTACTTGCCCCTCGTGCTCCCATCAGATCTGTTTTCAAAAAGAGAAAAAAAAGCATGCTATTATTCTCTTCACCAGTTACCATCAAATCTTTCCATAGCTATATCTTCTTCAGTATCACTGTGAATGGTCTTTAACCTGGTTCTCCCTCTCTCTCATAATTATACTGATACATTAATAAGGATTAGTAACAATTTGTGAACCAAACTAAAGTTTAGGGAGTGAAGGTTTCAAAAGTGTAAGGAAAAGCAATTTCAGCTACCTAATCTGCGATTCGTAAGTAATCAGAAAAGTAATACGGTCTGCCTTGTTGTTGCTGCAGGCCAGAATGCTCATCATTGATTCACTGTGAATATCATATTACTGTATTATTTTTAACATGTTATAACTACACGCCGACATCTAAAGACATGCTTATAACCTACAATGACACAGAACATGCTGCTGTTGATTTGAATGATTAATACATATTCTGGGCCATTTTAAATTTATGTTAACAGGGGCCTCAAGGACCACAAGGTATTCAAGGAGAACGAGGTTCACCAGGAGAAGGGCTTCCAGGAGCAAAGGTACAGCAGTTGAAGGGTTCTAAGAGCAGAGCAGCACCATTAAATGAGTGCATGCCAAAACAAGTCCATAGCAGACAAGGGAATCTGAGACATTAGCTTGTAAGTTAATAATAAAATTTGGCATCAATTAATCCAGTATAGTGTGAGAGAATTCAGTTGGTCCAAACACAACCTCTAGGCAGAGCTAAGCTTTTGGGCCTGTAAAGCTGATATTTAATTCCCCTGACACTTCATTTGCAGGATCTAAGCCTGGAAAGAATTCCAGCTGTAATTTTTAAACAGCTTCTAGCATCTGACTTTACATAAACTATTATAAAAGTGACTCCATAGATGAAAAATTTGTCTTTTTGTTGTTGCTTTTTTCTAAATCCTTCTATATAGGTATCTTTACTCTCACGAAAGACGGGTTTCTAAGCTTCATAAATACCTCAGCCACAGGCTTATGCATTTTAGCAAAAGGCTGAATTCAGTTTGTGGGAAAAGGAAACTGCTGTTACCATTTTTCAGACACAGTGGAAAGTAATGACAAGCAGTAGCTGCACTTACATGGATGGACTCACTAGACCTACTACTAGCTCCTTTTGCTGCCTGCTGAAAACCGACTCCGCACTGAGCTGTCACTTTGACCTTTAGCTACAGTAACAGAGTGACACAGCTTGTACAGGAGCTAAGTGGCTTTAGTGAAACAATAGTGTAGACACTGAGATTCCAGGAGTCTCCTAATTTCCAGCGTCTGTCCTGAAACAGATACCCTCCACGGGCTTCTATGTGGCTTTTACCTGATTCTTACTGTTTCAAATGGAACTTAATTCTAAACTGTCTCCCTGGGAGTTGCACTGGATGAGTAGTTGTTATATAAAAAACAATCCTGAGGTAGTAAAATCCACTAAATTGCAGAAAACCCTCCTTGTGGGCTTCTTAACACCCATACCCTAACTGTATGTGCTGGTTTCTTCCATTTTAGCGTAGCTTTAACAATGGTACCAGATACAGCCCCAAACCCAGAAATCAATGAGTTCTTCTCTCCCACACATCCGTGCAATGGGTCCACTCATTTTTATTCATCCACCAAGGTAATTTTGGTTGGGAAAACAACAAAAAATTGTTTCGCAGATGCAGGTCCCAATCATCCCTTTACTAAAAATCAATTTTACAATTTTTGGTTAGCACAATACTGCAGTCAGCTGGATTTAAATTTGACTGCTGCTAGAAACATTATCTCTTCAAACACCCAGTATGTGTTTTATGATGAATTATATAAATTATCTAGCGTCACTCTTGATGGCTTGTATTTGCTCAGCAGATCCATGAAAAGAAAAAAGAATTTGAAGAAAGTATATTTAGAAATCACTGCACTGATGCTGAAATACCAATACACGTGGGAAGAAACATGACAACTAATAAGTTGTGCACAGCAACAATCCACAGTGGGAACAAGTATGGAATAATGCATAATCTAACTGAAACTATTGAGCAGTTGAGATAGGCAGAATAAATTAATCAAATGGGAATTCTGCCTGCGTTATTGGAACACTTGATTCTGCAAAAAACGCACAACTTTTTACTGCCAAATCTGACCTGAAGCCACGCGTGTATAAACAGCGTCTATACGTATCTCTAATCCTATTTATGGCTGCCAAGTATGTCAGCTGTACAGTTTTAAACACATTTGAAGCAGGTGATTTGTTAATCTAAGACAAACTGTAAATCTGCTTTCTTTCAGCAAAACATTTTTGCTAGAAACTCACAGTTCAGTAAAATGCAAAATGAAAGTGTTCTAAACCACCAGGAGTAAGGAATGTTCTTTTAAGCACAAATCCACATGATGGTTTTCAGTCAAAGGAAAGTGATGGAACTGGTTAGTAGGGAGAGAAAAAGCCCATCTGGGGCATAACTTCATTGCCTTGGGTGATTCTGTGACAATTTGCACAAGCTAACAATCTGTCTTTACTTGTTTTATTAACAGAAATATAGGAAAGCACTTTTTTTTTTCCTTATTACTATAACCCGCATTTTCCCCAAGACCACTGTACTATAAATAAACATTTAGGACAATGACATTTACACATACACTTCTACAACAAGACAGTTTGGCCTAGTTTTTATTCTGGCAAAATTCTTAGTGAGAGCCAGATCCTCACTGCCACACTTGAATGAGATTAACCCACGAGACAAATAAGCAAAATTCAGCTTTCAGTTTGTCTCAGAACTCAGCCCTGCTGACATTTAAATAAGTTGTGGTTTTGTCACTGATTTGAGGGGAAGCAGGACAGGACCCAAAACCATCAAAATGGGCAGAAAGACAAAAAGAAGTTTGCTCAGCACTTTGGTCAGCAATTTCAAATTGCAGAACAAGCTCATTTGTAAAGAAGACCTCTTTGGTATCCTGGAAAACAGATCCAGGAGCTACTTTCTGGTTCTTCTCATTTTGGTTTTCATGATGACAGAGCAAACAGTGTCTCTAGTTACTTCAGAGAGAACAGCTGTGTGTTTCTATAGTTAACACCGTATTATTTTTTCTTGTAGGGAGACCGTGGTTTTGATGGACCAAAAGGCCCTCGTGGGCTTCCAGGTATTAGCATGAAAGGTGAAAAGGTAAGCAGTAAATACAGCAGGGGATTAGCAAAGTGACAATAAATCTACATAATACAGGGTTGATATTCACTATAAAAGGTGTAATGAGGCAAGGCACCCACAAAAGCCCCTAGACAATAAGGTATTTTGTAGAGATTTATGCCCAATAAATTCTCCCGATCTATTTCTCCTCATATTAGAATAGGAAACGCTACAAAAATCATCTGATTCCGTGGAAAGTTAAGGTTTAGAATGGGAAAAATAGACTAGCACTTGTTTGCAACAACAGAACCAGCAGGGAATAAATGCATATATGAAAGATGCAAGGTCAGATCCCCAGCTTCATTGACTTAAGGAGTGGTTAAGTCAACATATACTAGCACAGGAGCTATCCTAGATTGTTTCTGTATTTTTACACAACTAATCAACTGCACTTCCTTTGCCAGGGTGAATTTGGTCCTCCTGGTTTACCTGGGCCAATAGGATTACCTGGAATTGGAATTCAAGGAGAGAAGGTATGGTTTTCACTTCCCCCTCACCCCACAGTTAAATGTCTAGTAACAGAATATACTTTATTTTTAATAATTAATCGGGTAATATTTTCAGGGAGTGGAGGGCCCAAAAGGACCACCTGGCTCTAGAGGGCTACCAGGACAGGGACTACCTGGACCAAAGGTTAGAGAATTTTCTGAAGTAAAAGGTCCTGTGCTGTTTTTACTGTTTCTGATCAAGAAATTGTCTGTCTCTACGCTTATGCTTGTTAAAGTGCTGAACACCAATCTACAAACTGACTTACTGCAGGAAATTATTTTCTTTATTAACATTATTAAACTGTAGAGCAGATCCCACTCCACTGAAAAGCCTTGATAAACCTATGGCATAGCTTTCTATTTAGGTTTTGGCATGGCACACCACAGAACCTTTTGAGGTACCACATATCAGACAGTGAACTGCACTTTTTCTGGTATTTTTCCACAGTAAGGGTGGTCTGCGTTGGACTTGCCGCTTCATCATGTCATGTGCAGGTGCAGTAAATCAATTCCAAAAAGTATTTGCACTTGACATAATATACCAAATATACAAAATACCAAAATTTCAAGAGCATCTTTTATTCTCAGAGCACTGTTTCTATTCCAGAAAAATACATATATAGCTTACAGATTGGCTGCCTTCCTTGTTAATTCTGTGGCCTGTTGCCTCACCTGACTTAGTGAATTTACTGTAACTAGCAGTTAAGAATGGTCCAAGGTATAATGAAGATTACCACTGACGAAGGAAAACTGTCACAATAATTTAGCCTTGACTGATTTGCACAATCCAGAACTGTTAATGAAAGAAGTCAACCTTCAAGTGTTTGGTATGGAGATTTAAAGTGATTTTCTGAAAAAAGGTGTCAGATAAAGTTCTAAGTGCCTGAAGGCTATTAAAGAACAATATAAAGGAGCTAGAGGTGTCAGTGGGTCAAAGGTCCACACAAGGTAAAGTATTTTGGAGCATCGGGGATCACCTCTTACATTTGAAGTGATTACACAAGGACATGCTTTACTACTGGTACAAAGAAAGAGAACTGCAAACTGTTTGTGAAGGTTAGCTATGCTGCTGAAATGCTGGTGGGTAACATTCATGGGAACATATAATCATAGATTTACAACATTAATCATTTCCACCAACTTTTTGGTGACAGCTCAAAACGTGCTTAGGGACCTGGAGATTCTCAATCTTTGTTACCAAGGGTTTAACACATTATACTAAAGGTAATATCACACTAATCTTTCTTTAAATATAACCAAGAATCTGCTTTTGTATTTTTCCATGACAAAGCTCTTAATAACAATTTCTACTTAAGGGTGAACAAGGTTTGCCAGGAGAGACTGGAGTGCCAGGAGAAAGAGGTGTTGGAGAACCTGGTTCTAAGGTACATTGTTAACAGAGGGATTCTTTTATTTCTTTATTTATTTGGATTTGAAAATTTGTGTTTCTTGAGTGTCCTTTCTGTAGGCACTTAAAAATAGGTTTAGAAATAAACTTTAGGTTTTTAGTCTTTACAATTTTCAGCACAGACTTTCAGTAACCTCCAGAAATTGAAACATTTGAAATACGCCAGTTCTGTACAAAAGGAGGAAGATTTATTGTGACTGAAACTTTCCCTGTGCCTGGCCCTTGCTCAGGTCAGTGTGGCATACACCTCACCTACAGCTCTGTCCAGACAATGATCCAAAATATTAAACAGCTGTCAGAACTGGCAATCCCCAGCATAAGCTAAACTATAATCTGAGCTGCTGAAAAAAAGCACAGAACCATGGTTATTCTACTGTTCCTTCCCTCTTCACACAGAATGATAGGGTGTAAACGGAGCCACAGCTACACCCTCACACCTTTGTATGGGAAGCAAGCTGTGCTACTACACAGCCAGATTAACATAAAATAGGGGAGTACATGAAAAAGCACTTCCATGACAGTAGAAAGGCAAAGGTCTCTCCTGGGTTTGCTCTTTTCTTTGTTACTTAGGGACTTGGGATGGGGGTTGGAAAAAGAAATAAACTGCTTAACTTTTTGATTCAATTTCACAAAATATGGTAATACTGAGTGAACCCATTTGATCCCAAATGACCCCATTTCATCTAAAACTGGGTCAGGATTTTGAACCTTACATGAATAGGCCAATGGTATTAATGGATTTGCACTGATATTGACTAGCAAAATGCCCATCATCATGTCACAGTCAGGTCTACCTATTACTTACTTTTAATGCTACCACTTAATGAAATGATTACATTATTATTTTTTAAGAATGAACTGGAGCATTAACAGCTAATAATATTCTTTGTATAGATAAAATGCACAGTTTGAACAATCAGACATATTTCTTCCCTTTTTAGTAATACATGGGAGTTGTCTATTAAAAAATGCAAGATTTGGGTTCGTATGCATAAATGTTTGCTATAAATATACATACAGTAGCCTTTTTAAAATAAATTTCCTTGATTCAGAGAAAGAATAGTACCAAGTCTGCATTTAATACGAAGACTTACTTTTTATTGATGTCAGGGTGAGCCAGGCCTTTCAGGACTGGCAGGTCTGCCTGGCCTTCCAGGAGAGGATGGAGCGCCTGGACAAAAGGTTGGTTCATCTCTCTCTGCAGCCTGCTTGCTTCCCTTCAAGCATTCCTACTGTTCACCCTGTGCTGATATCCAAACCTAGAGGAGAGGAGAGAAGAGGGGGTGTTCATGGACAAGGGGAAAAGTAGCACATTTTTGGTAAAAAAATTCTCGTTCAAACATACATTTTTAGGTAAACCTTTTCTTTTTCTTTTTCTTTTTTTTGGGGGGGGTGGTGGTGGTGGTGGTTGTCTGTTATCTTGTTTACAGGTGTTGGCTTTTTTTAATCCACCAAATTCCCTTCAACTCAGAAGGAAGACCACTACAATGGCTACAGGCAACCCTTCATAGCCTTCTGATAATGGTATTTTCCTAGAATGAGAAACCCCATATATTTAAAGATTATGTACTCAGATTGTTCAGCCGTTACTTAGGAAACATGCTACTTCACGCATTCCACCCAGAGTTTTACAATGATTGCTTCTGAATATGGGAAGAAAATCCTGGGCCCACTGACATCAGTGGGAATTTTGCCATCAACTTTAAAAAGTCTATGATTTTAATGAGCTTATTCAAGTGCATATAGAGTTGATCTTGCACCATGTCTATACAGTTCTCTGAAATAGTGCTTTGATTGTCTTCATTCCAGGGTGAACCAGGATTACCTGGTCTTAGAGGTCCTGAAGGTGCTCCAGGGGTTGGAATACAGGGGGAGAAGGTGAGAATGTCTTACTAAAGGTGACATTCAAGATGGTAATGTCCCACGAATCTGTTTGTCAAAGTCTTCTCTTTTTTGGTTTAATGCAAGTCATGAAAAAAATACATCTCAAGAAATAGGCTAATGAGCGTACAAGTGGCTAGCTGCAGAGTTTGTTTCAGCCTAAAACAGCAACTTTTTAAACAGTGAAGTTAATAAAAGACCATCCCAGACATCTGTTTCATAAAAATTTTTTGAAATGACAGTACAACAGTTCAGTGGCTCACAATGCCCAGTACCTATGATAGTGTCTGGTCCAGGAAGTTCACAAAGAGGTCAATCTTTTGCTGGGACTACTGCTTCCCTTAGTAGGAATAACTGAGTCAATCTTTTGGGTTCTGGCTCTTGTACTGGTCTTCTGTACTGATTCACTGATGGAGAAGTAGTTATAGTTTCTCACGTCACCGTCTTTATCCTGTGAAATAAAGACACTGGAACTTGCTGGAGTTGTTGTTCAAGACATTAGACAAGACATACAGACATTAAATGTCACAAGAGAAGAGAAATAAACGTATTAAGTATCAAAATTGCAAGAAGCTGGAATGTTTTGATTATTTCTCTTAAATAGTATTTTTTTTCACGTAATTAACCCGATTTTTCAGCTGCAAGGATGCAATCTTTAAGACTCCTTTTGGGTCTTATTCTTTCACTGGCAACTCAGTTAATTTAATTTCAACTGAAATCTATTTAGTTTTAACTTTACAAATCCAAAACTGGACAGTTATTGCGCAGAATTAACTGACTTGCCAACGAAGGCAATAGGAACAGCTCACATGCACCAGCATGTGCACCAGCTACAACATAGAACTTCACTATCTTTCACTGATATTTACAATTAATTTCAGGTAACACATTCTTAATATTTTGGTACATGTGACATGTCTTCTCTGTTTCTGTAGGGAGATCAAGGTCAGAGAGGAATACGTGGCTTAACAGGACCAACAGGAGTGCCTGGGCCTGCAGGAGCTAAAGTACGTTCATTATCATGTTATTTGTGTAAAATAGCCCCGCAAAACTGTGCTTTGTTGTAGATCTCAGAAACAACTTGTCTGGAATGAACAACTTGCTTCTTTAAAACTACCAAAAAAAAATGTTCAGCTAAGGTTTCCCTTAGCAAGATACACCACAATCGCTATAAACATCTAGAAGCATTTTAAAAAAAACTTTACATTCACCATATTGCTTCCCCAATGGCTTGGAAAAAGTTATGGAATACTAATACTAGCATTTTTATGCTGAAATATTTGGGAAGACAATATGGTGTCTGGCAGATACACATGTACCAGGATTTTATTTTCGCTTAAATTGATCAGAGTCATGGATGCTATTCTTTTAGGGATTTGGAGTTTGAATTCTCACTACTCACTGAGAGAAAGGCTACTCCAGGTTTCTCCTCCAGCTTCTTATTAAGTCTTATGTTATTAATTCACACAATAGTATTGCTCCATAAGAAGAAAAATAAAAAGGGTAATAAAGTACACTGAAAGGACTATTTAAAAAATCTGTTCTGACAGAAAAAAATACACGTTTTCTTGTACACCTACACAGCTGGGCAGGAAGCCTTGAGTGCTGGATGTGCTGGACCAAGTCTAGAAGACGCTAAGAAAAGGATTTCTAATAATATATATTTATTCAGTGACTGAGAGGAATCTCATTTCCATTGAGAAATCAGAACTATAATAATTATGAGTTCTTCAATGGTTAGATTTCACTTAACATAGAATATCAATAAAATATTAAAACTTCTAATAGAATTGTAATGGAATATGATAAATTGCCACACAGGTGTTTTCTCTAAGAGATACTCATGCTACTTTCAGAAAAATCCATTGTTTTTGCTCTCCTTCCTTCACTGCAGGGAGAGCCTGGTGTGCCAGGACGTCTTGGAATGCCAGGCCCTCCTGGAAGAGCTGTGCCTGGACCAAAGGTAACATCCTCACTCCAACTCCTAGTGCTTTTAAACACAGTGTGAAAACAATGAAATAGGCCATGCTTATTCCTGTAAATAATTTCAGCCTTAGAAAGTTACCTGAAACTTCTTATTTCCTATCAACAGTTATAGATTGTATCCATTCTAGTTACCAATATGAGCTGGCATTAACTATTTGCCAGCTTGAGGTATAGCCTACCTATGTTCATTTCTTTGTCTTTGACAGCTTTGGTATCAAAATACTTTTCTTTCTTCTGCTCTTGGTGTTTATCTCAAATGCCTGCCAAAAAAAAAAAATATATATATATATATATATATTAACTATTACATTTGATATATATGTTTGTATAACAAAAATCCAAAAGAACAGTCCATGATTGGTATTTAATAAAATGCATAACTAGGGTACATGTTTTCTTCATTGCAGGGTGACATTGGGTTACCTGGTCTTGCTGGACCAATTGGAGAACCAGGTTTTGGGCTTCCTGGAGCAAAGGTAGCTCCTAAACTGATAAACTAATTTTTGATAGAACTGTAAAAGAAGGCAGGAAAAGAAGGATTCAGTGAAGCAACAGCAAATCACTTCGGATGGCAAAGTGTTCCACAGTTCTTACTGTGTACGTTGTGCTACACTGGCACAGTATAAGGATTTGCAGGGCTGGACCATCATGGACAGTCAATCTTCCAGACTCCATGTCATAAGCTTTTACATGGCAGAGGACCAAGAAAAAATTGACTGCTTTTTAATTTATGAGTGAATACAGAGAGAACACCTGATTTACGTGCTTACAACAACAGCATACCTGTCAAACAATTAATTTTTCTCAGCCAGGGTCCTTTTTAGGTACATTGCTTCATTCCTAGGTATGGCACAGAGTAATCCATAGACTCCAAAAAGATCTCAGGACATGGGCCAAACTGGCTATGTGAGAAGAGATTTCTTAGGCAGTGGAAGAACATGAAAGAGTAGCTAATCTCTAAGGACTCCTCTCTAGCACTTCTCTAGTATTGCCTCAGTGTTAGCTAGATTCAACTCTTCCTCAGGCTTTGACTTAGTGAATTTGACAATACTCTTGAGTATAGTCCCTGTCCCTTGTTTCCTGACTGATCTTAAGCCCTCAGAGCTCTTTCATTTAGGTTACACTCAGCAGGTATATGTGACTATGTTCTTCACTTTTTGCTATCAGTATTAGTGCTTTCACTGTTGCTTCACTCTCAGACACATATCTGCACTAAGCTATACAAGGTAAAACCTTTCACGGTTTCACTTTTTTTAATAATTTCTGCACGGGCCTTTTCTTGGCATTGTTATGCATGCCCATATTTTAGGCAGCTGCTGGGACAAACACAGTCATCCATCCAGATCATCCATTCAGTTGTAACTCAGAGCAACTCACTGCACCTTCCAGTACTGCTGGGAGGGTTTAAGTCCTCTTAATTTTCCTGGTAAATCTGTGTATCTGAGATACTCCAGCTATCTGGACCCATGAAAGGAGCTTAACAGTGCATCTCTGATAACAAGCTCCTGTTATACTCAATAGCTTTAATGAGGTTTCACAGCAGTATAGGAAAATACAATTCTGGAACAACAAAAGCAGGCAGGAACGTTGCGACAGAAAACATTTTTGAATTGACCACACAAATTGCCGGTGTACCCAGCCTGGAGTCCTTTTTCTCACCACACAGAGAATAAAGCATGTGCAGAGGCAATACAGAACTTTCCCGGTGCTCTGCAGCAGTTCATCTATCTTCAGTCAGCATTACCTAAAACAGCTACTCAGTAATTCAGTTCCGATGCTAGACTTTTGGCTGTCTGTCAAAATGGGCTTGTGCCCCCAGAGCTGGAGTAATAGTAATCACGATAAAAAAAATATGGGGAATGTTACTGAAGCCATTCCCTCTTACATATGTCATAATAACAGCAGACTGAGCTCTCAAAAAAGATTTAAATTACTGACTTAGAAGTGAAAGGTCCTGTATATCCTCAGAGCTATTAAATATCCCAGTTTTAATCCAGGATTAATAACCTACAATAACCATACACATAGTAAAATACATGAGCAGATAGATAAAATCAACTTACAGTATGCCCGCCAAAGATGTTGCAGTTTCATGGAACATCTCCTGCTAGCAATTGTATTGGCAGTCATCTCATCTGTTTTTCCTGCCTTCATCAGGGTGACCGAGGCCTTCCAGGACCCCCCGGGCCCTTCGGGCCAAAAGGAGATGGTTATCCTGGTCCACCTGTAAGTTTATAGACAATTTTTTTAATGTGAATCAGGAACAAATAGATACACCAAAGTGATAAGCCTCCATGGCTGACATGCCAGGAAAGATTTGTTCGTCTTTCAGGCTCCTCAACTATGGAAATGCATTTCAGCATGGAAGAAAAGAGAAATCTTCTGAAGTAGTCCAAGACCTTACAAGTCCCCCACTTCTCTTGATTACACAATGCAACACATTCCAAGCGGAGTTTTTTATAGTATCACTGATGTTTCAATCAGTTCCCTCAATATTTTAATGTACAATACTGTCTTCTGCCCAGCCATCCAGGATTTTAACCCCAAACAGGAGAATATAGCCCAGCTGAATAGCTGTGTACTCTGGGCAACATTATCTTCCAGAACCACTGAAAAAGCAACTACTGGCCACAGTCAGAACACCGAACAGTCCTCAGTTCTATTCAATGGGCTGCTGAGGATGGGGCAAAGAATCGGTTGATCTGCTTTACAGCCCTTTACAGAAGTCTGAACTGGTAGATATGACCAATCCCTGCAAAAAGGATACAAAGAGAAAAGGCTCTCTGTTCCTCCCCCTCTGCTTGCATGTGTTTGCAGCACTGGCCTCACATAGTCTGTTCCATCAGCCCTGGCAGTTTCATGCCTGTGAAGTGACAAAGTCCCAGGAGGATTACTGCCTAGCGTCAGGGGAGTTTGGTGATATACTAACTTTTATCTGTGCTAAAGATAACTGTAAAAGTGCATACACACACTGAGGAATAAAAATTAATGAATGTCAAAGTGGAAACTGAAATCTGAAGCATTTACAGTGCTTCCTGACATTTTTGTGCAATGCAATGCTAGAACTCCTTTTGCGCCTGCCTCTCTGGATCAGAGTCCTCTGTCTTCAAACACATGCAAGTCTCCTGCATGAGGCAGAACACACATACAAATGCCCCTGACACAACTTCGGGCTTATCAGAGTGGAACCAGTTATAGACCACAGTGACCCCACTAAGAGACAATGTATTCAAGATACTAGCCATATTAATGTTAACAAAAGCATGTAGTCAACATAGCTTTAAGTTAAATTAATATTCTGTCTGCGCATATAATTTCAGGGCCTGCCAGGTCTTCCTGGGATTCCTGGTGAACAAGGCCCTGATGGAGTTGGACTACCAGGACCTAAGGTACAGACCTTAACGTCTAACAAAAGTAAATGCATGTACATACTCCACGCAGACATAGTTCCTACCCACAGGTCACAGTCAGAATATCTTTTTCATCCAGCTTTAATTTGTCAGTATATAAAAGGTAGACTCCATAGCAGACCTTCAAGCTTCAGTTCAGAACTCATCTTGATGCTGACTGCAGGATTATTTGAATTATACAGGCAATTGATAGATTGACTGCAGCTATTTAAACGTGTCTCATGTCTCTTAAAAGGACATACATCTTTGTTTCCACTCTCCTCAAACTCCTAGATGTCTGAAGGCACTGATAGGAAAAATATGCTAGAGCAGTGCCAATGTGAACATTGAGTCTGGTTCAACTCCGACAGGCAAGAAAGCAAAAAGATTTTTGTTGGCTTGGAGGAACTAGAGTTCATTTTACCATATGGGAATTGCAGTTCCTCTGTAACTATTGCCTAACTGACTGTACATGTCCTGAATATGTTTAGACCACTGTTAAACCCCAATATCTTTCTTGTCCTGCCTGCAGTATTCATGGTTTAGCACTGTTTAGACTCGCACTGTGCTGTTCAGCAATTCTCTCTTTGTCCCATTTGAGTAAAACAAATGCTGAGAATTCTAGAAATCAAACGTTGGTATTCACTACTTATTTTTTAAAGTATCAATTTTCAGGGTGATCCCGGTAGTAGAGGACCAATCGGTCTCCCAGGTCCCCCAGGAGAAGGCCTGCCAGGACCAAAAGTAAGCCATTCTAACACTTTCGTAGAGTTCATTTAAAAATGACCTGATAAATTAGCAACAAGAGATTATTTGCAATGCCACATTAGTGTGTCTGTCTACAGGTCTGGCTGTGTAAGCTTAGTGGAGATAAAAGATACCACATCATTTAGGAAATAATAATCCTCTCTTAAATCTTAATTCAGTCCCCAATGTCCCACCAATACAATCGATCCTTCAGTGCAGTGTTCATCTCTATCAGCAAGGTGACTCATGTTCACTGACCAGGAAGTCCTGAGTGACTCCTCTGAAGTATCAACTGGATTTAAATAATCTGATAAAGTATAAAAAAATATTTATCAGCCAGAGCAATCTTATCCTCACTACTTATAAACTGATGTGGCAGAGGACTGACAGGAAATTACATGGTGTTACAACAGCTTATTGTGCATTTTTATTATGAATATTGTATTTAACACATGCAGGGTTTCTCTCTAGGGAGCCATAGGACGTCCAGGGCCACCTGGCTCTTTGGGACCTCCTGGTGAAGGCATTCAAGGAATTAAGGTAAGATGACTCTGTGCCTTCATTATTTAACCTGTGCTGAGTTTTCAATCTGACCATCACAGTATTAAGGAATCAAGAAACAGACTGCACATTGTTACGTCTTATACGACAAGAGAGCTGAGGTGGGACAACAAGAAAGGTAATATAAGCACTTACAAAGCATGTTTTGTTTCTACTGCTATAAACAACAAGCCCAAGGGTGTGTGGACTGAGGGAGGAAAAAGCAGAGGCATCTTTTGTGAGGGAAAGATAGCCTCACAAAATGAACCAAAATGCAAAATACTACTCCCTCTTCTCCAGTCTTTCATGCTCACGGAGGCAGCTTGAAGGAGTTATATGAATTACCACCTGTGGTAGAGAAACATTCTCCACCCTGAATCTCTGTGTAATGTTTCATTTCCCCTGTATTTTGCACTTTTACGTGAAACATATATCAGATGAGACAGACTCAAAAGGCAGAAGAAAGAACAGGGGAATGAGAAGGAATAAAATGGGATGGAAAAAGAGAATAGGAGAATCAGAACAGATAATGATCATGCAGTTTTCAAATATTGTATCTTTAGAGTAGACATACTGCTGAAGACAGTTGTTAAAATGCAGTTGAAACACTTTCTCTTTGAACATTTAAAATTAATGCATGATGAATAACTACGAAGGGTTAATATCACTAACCTGGATTATCATTAGGGGGAACAAGGAATTCAAGGAATGCCAGGACCACGAGGCCCTCCTGGAGAAGGGCTTTTGGGACAGAAGGTACGATATCTAAATCAGAGATAATGTCTGAGACTCAAGCCAACATACTGAAAATGCTCAGTACAGTCAGCTTTCACTGAAGGCATCTGAATTCTGTGAAAAGGGAATGAGGATTTAGTAAAACCTCAGCCATTCACATGATCCTTTTAATATTTTATAGCAGCATCTCTTTTTGCGTATGTTAGTATCATATGAGGCTTATCTTCTACTGCAGCTAGAAGAATACAGATGTTGGTTTTAATATTGTTGCCTTTCATTTACCCACAGAGTTATGCAAAATTTGGGGACTACATCAGTGTTAAGAAAAACAGAAATGTGTGTTGAAATCAGTTTTTGGATGTGATCACATCGGTTCATAAAGAATATATAAACTCCCATAGCCAAGCAAAAATCAAACCAAAAGGCACTAATTCCTTTGTTTGCTATCCCAAACACCTTTTCTGGGCCAAAAGGTTTCTCAGAATATTTCCATTACTCATTCCAAATACATCCTTACCTTTTGTCTCAATTTCCCAATGGTTATCTTATTTTTCTCAGACACATATCCATTTCCAGCATTCAATATCCCATGAAACCCTTCTGTCTGCATATATTGTTGGGGATGGTTCATTTTTCAAACTGCTTCAGTTATTTTTCCCCATGAAAATGCTTAACCAACAGTACAAGTTCTTCACAAAAGTCAAAAAATGTGAAAAATGTAATAAAAATTGACTTACACTTTCTGTTTACCTATGTGGTTTCAAAGGGAGATCGAGGAGCTACAGGTGAAAAGGGGAAAAAAGGAGACAAGGGCAATGTGGGTGACCCCGGTTTATCTGGAGAACCTGTGAGTAATTCAGTTTTATCATCTCAGTTTTCTTAAACTGCTTAATACTAAAGCTGGGTTGTGTGTTTTTCTTGCTATTTAACTACTCATAATCTGAAATGCCTAAGGAACTGAAAATATAAAAAAGCATAAAGAAGACATTTCTGTGCTGAGTACCCCAATTTCAAAACACAGATATGGGTTCCTTCTTGAGGCAGTCAAAGCCAACAGATGGGTTTTAAGAAGACAACTACGCAATTCTATTCTATGGCAACCAAGTAATTGTAGATCAGACTTACCATCAAAGCTGATGAACTGATGAAGGCAGGCAAAATGGTAACTTCTGCTGATGGGCAGGTCCCCAAAAGCTGGAAAACAAAATGTGGTGCCCTTCTGTTGTGGCATTTGCATACTATTAAGTATATATAAACTGAAAATCAGTGACTCAATGGGATACTTGAGGTCATCCGCTACCCATAAAAACCTCACCACCTTAGAAGGTTGTAGATACGGTAGGTACAAGCTAATATCACAAGAACGCTATTTTTTCTAGCATAAATTCTCATTGGTTAAATATTATTTTAATAATGGTACTGATGAAGTCATATTCTGAATTATAGTGTTACTAACTAATTGCAGTAGCTTGATTAATGATCACTGTTACAGGGCAAAACTGGACCAAAGGGAGACCAAGGCCTAACAGTAAGCAAATTCTATTATTTAAATTCCATTAGGGCAAGATTATAAACAAAATGCAAGGTACTATCGGTTAAAATGTATCCTATGTAAATTATTATAAAAGAGGTTTTCTGTAATAATATAGAAAGAAACCACTCAAAGGCTTCTGACTTTTTCCTCATCTGCTTCATGCTGATATGGAATTTAAAATTCCTGTTGATTTTACATATTTTTTTTCTACGTGTTTTTTTACAGTTAGTGTTAGATGACCCAGGTGTATACCTGCTGCAGGAAAGTGTTTTAAAAAGTAATTAAGAGTCTAAAGAGCAAAGATCTTCAAACCTGTCATGGTCTATCATGCTATGGATCTTAATTATACTCCTGCTAAGCTTCAACTGCACCAGACCCAAATTCAGCATGTCAGTGAGGTTTACGGTGGAAGTTAAACTGCAGTGGCAAAAGGCTGTATTTGAAAGACTCAGTGCCAAATGAGTCCCACCATGCACTTCAAAAAATATAACAAATGACTGCTGTAGTAATGAAGAGAGTTTTGTTTGCATGTCACTGAAGCTATCACTTCTCTGCAGACAGCTCTGAAGGCAGCAGCAGTTTTTTACTGCAGGCTGGGTAATACAGTGGGCCAGGTACACTAGCATTCACTAATCCCAATTCCATTCTGACTCAGCACACTCATATGCCAGCTCACTAAAAGCAGCATGTTTCCTGAAGCTGGGTCTACTTCTCCAGTCCCTATACATTTTAAGAGCAAAGGAATATCCATATTATTTAGATGCTGAAATTTGAATGGGTTTTGACTTTTAAGTTTTAATGAGAACCAAACCATCACAAACATTCTTTACAGTAACAGTAGTTAATTGTTTTACATAGATGTGTTACTGTTTTGTCAAGTTAATGATTCTTATATGCCATATAAAATAGTTCATTGTAAAACATGGGACTCATTCCAGGCTTGGAGGATCAGATTTGGAAGTTAAACATTAAGGTTCTTTGTAAGTCCCTGTGGGACACAGATACTCAATATAAACAAAATCTTTGGTAGCATCAGTGTTATACATCATTTGAAAGAGGCAAATGGTACAATATTCTTATATTTAATTTTTTCATATCCAGAGAGAAGATATAATTAAATTAATTAAAGAGATATGTGGTAAGTACTCAGTAAACTTTTTCATTTCAGATTCTGTTTTTCTTCATAAAATTCGCATTCTTCTCCTTTCCAAAAGGATAACAAGTAAAGTCATTTTGATCTTTTTTTTTTTTTCCTTTGCAGGTTGCGGTATTAAATGTAAGGAAATTCCTATGGAGCTTGTATTTGTGATTGACAGCTCTGAGAGCGTGGGACCAGAAAATTTCGAGATTATCAAAGACTTTGTAACTGCTTTAGTAGACAGAGTAACTGTAGGCAGAAATGCTACCAGAATTGGCCTTGTACTATACAGTTTAGAAGTTCGGCTAGAATTTGGTCTCAAAAAGTATACAACTCAACAGGATGTTAAACAAGCAATTAGAAAAATGCAATACATGGGAGAAGGCACTTACACAGGAACTGCTATCCGTAAAGCAACCCAGGAAGGATTTTTAGGTGCTCGAGCAGGAGTGCGAAAAGTAGCTATTGTGCTAACAGATGGCCAAGCAGACAAGAGAGAAGCGGTGAAACTAGATATTGTTGTTCGAGAGGCTCATGCAGCAAACATCGAAATGTATGCGATAGGAATTGTAAATACTTCAGATCCAACACAGGCAGAATTTGTGCACGAACTAAATCTGATTGCTTCAGATCCAGACAGAGAACATATGTATCTCATCGATGACTTTAATACTCTTCCAGGTGCGTTCACTGCAGTTTTGTTCTGCGTTATATCTGATGCTTCTCAGAACAGAGGAAAAAATATATATTCGTGGCAATCGTGTTTTGACGCTGATCAGGATGAGTTACAAGGTGCAAAATAACAGGAACCTAGAGATAAAAGATTCCCTTCTTTTAAGGCGTCATGGTGTAAACCAATGACATATCATGCCAACAGGGGATGTCACCTACAGGCTAGGAAAACAGTCACTTAAATTAGCTTTCTAAGGTAAGTGCTCATGTACTGTCAATCTGCTGGAGTGGAAACCAGAATCTAACCCTGGGGTAAATTCTACTTATTCGCTTTCATTGGTAAATACCCCATTCTCATTGAGTTATTCACGTGAGTAAAGCAAGCAGTTATTTTCCCACTACCAACTAGTAGTTTGTACTAAGCTCAAATGAACACCCCATTGTAGTTTGGATCATGTAGAGGACTTAAAGGCTGGCAAATTTGTGACAATAAAATACATAGTTCAGAGAGCCTGGAATAATCTTCTTAGATGTATATAAATAATCCAAAGGAGTACTAGATTACATGTGTATTTTTTATGTGTATAAATAATCCAAATTCAAAAATCCATTGAATTTCTCAGTATGATGGGGTTTCTACTTTTTTAAACAGCTCTGGAGTCCAAATTAGTCAACCAATTTTGTGAAGATGAACATGGTACCTTAATATACAATCGTAATGGAAACAGTGCAAGCATAAATGGACCATCATTCCATTCAGTATCTTCGAGTTCTTCGTATTACATGCTTCAAAACAACAATGTTAATGGACAGCCACTTTCAGCACAGACACCTGGAGTATCCACAGTAGAAAGACCTCTGGGACTTGGTGATCTTCCTCAACCATTAGTTCCGGTATGAAAATTCAGCAAGTTTTAATGAGCAAAAGTTTTCTTTGTATTTCCTTCTGTGTTGCCTGATGCAATATGTAACTTTTCCCCTACTCTTCTACAGGACAGGTACTGTAATAGGTCCTTTAACATGCTATGTGTAGAGCCGGCTGTTCTGAATAAAAGTTCAGATATTGCGTGCAGGCAGTTATCTAATGGCCACAATTTATTCATGATACTGTTACAAAGATTATTATTCCTGTGTTTAATACAGCAATATTTGTGCCACAGTGGGAAAAATAAGTGCAATTACACTGTAATAATTAACTTTAAAAACAGTAATTAAACTCAACTGTAGCCTGCATGTTAAAGTTTCTAAAAAATATTCTGTATAAGTCAACTGGGAAAAAAACAAAAACAAAAACACAACAAACCCAGGCTTAGGATTGACAGCTGTCCTGGTAAACCAATCTGGTGAGGTTAAAATCCTGATTCTTAACGTTGCAGTCTGGGTAAATGGGAAGGAAAAAAACATTAGAAAACATCTAAGTGATGAAGGGCTTGTTCATTTTGAGACACTTCACAATATCTAAAAAGGAAAAAAAATCAAATGCTTATTTCAGACCAAAGTACCTCCTGTGGTAGTTTATGAAGCTTATGAAGAGGAACAGTCATCTTTGCGAACAGTGGACACTAGAGGTATTATTATCATCATTAATTTCTCCAACTTCTAGTTACTTTTGGCTGATAAAAAAATCAGTGCCTTATTCCGTTTCTTTTTACCTGCAGTCATGGTATCACCACTGCCACCATCAGATGAAGTGCTGACATCGTTTCATTCAACTGCAGAGCTCACACCAAGGCCAGGTTATAGAACCTAACTAGTTTTTCATTTTGTTCTCTCTTACCCTGATACTTTAAATCAGAGTCACTCTATAGGGCCTATCCACTCTTTGAAGACTTCATAAGTCCATGCTGTGGAAAAGAAGCTATTTCAGGATTTTATAGCAGATCTAGCTGTAGTTCTTGACCAGCCTGTTGACCAGTTCTTGTCTGAATGTATTCTCTTCATCATTTTGGGGATTCAGACTTTTGACTTCCAGTAAAAATGTATTATGATGAAACAACATCATACTAGAGAGCATGCTTCCTGGGTACATTGGCACGACTAACCCAGAGGCCTTATATTCTAATTTTTTTTTTTTTTTTTTAACGTTTCCAGATACTGGTTGCCAATGACACATGCAGAATATCGATGTCACAATATTAAACTTGAAGGGAAAAGTATTTTCTATCTCACGGTATTATAGCGAGACTAGCACGTCACAATTGTCTAATGCATATCTGTAGGATACCACTATTTTAGTTCCTCTGCTCCCACATCACAAGAAGAAATAGTGTCAAAACTGAAGCAATGTACTGCAGAAGGATGATGGTCACACTTGTGGTCTGAAAACAGCAGATGCAACTCCTTGGATAATAATTTTGTTTTGCTCACAAGACTTGTTGCTGATTATTCAATTTCAAAAATTAGATGTCAAAATTATCAGATTCATGCTGTTTGTTTTTCTTGTATATGGAGCCATAATACTATTATTTCTTAAGTTATTAGAACTATGCCAGTAAAGCAACAGTTTAGTTGATGACCTACTAAGATGCACTAACATCTTTAGAGGTGAATCAAAAACGGCTATATAACATTAGCAGAAAAAACAGAGTTCAAAAGTTAAGAATTATGCAATGCAATTGATTTTTACACCCTGAGTTGTGTCTGTTCCTTTTTTTCTTTTTTTTAAGAAAGCGTTCTCGACCTCCGATGCAAGTTAAGGCTGGATCAAGGGCCATGCCGTGTGTATATCATAAAATGGTATTATGATAAACAAGCCAATGCTTGTGCTCAGTTTTGGTATGGTGGCTGTGATGGAAATGCAAATCGTTTTGAGAGCGAAGACGAATGCAGAAAGGCTTGTGTATTTTCTTCTGGAGGTAAGAATTTGTATCTGTCTCTACATTAATAAAAAGCAAGTTGCAGCAATTGATTGTTAGGGTTTAGTTACAAAGTATCCAGTATGCTATGTAAAACCAAACCCACTAATTTAAAGAACGTTAACATTGTGAAATCATATACTCACTAATTAGAAAAACATCTACCGATGTATATTGTATGATGTAGTATAACAAAATAACAATTTTTCAGCAGTATCAAGAGTACATATTTCCTTTTTACCAAGATTCAGTAAGACCAATGTAGCACTTGCCATAGTAATTGCCCTTCCTTCTAAATACTACCATTATACAACCACTAACTATACTCCATTTTAAATTATAAATATGGCTTTGGAAAGCAATACTTGGTCATTAAAAATCATGTAATTTCTTTTCTCTGTTACAGAAACCTGATAGTTGGCATGGATTCTACAATGAAGTCTTTACTTTCTTTAAGGAAGAGTGTTCCCACAAATCCTATTTTAATATTTCAACCACAAAATATCTGTTTCCAAACAACATGCACACTACTTACTACTCAGGGGTTACCCGATAAACACAGCAAATGCATCAGCTTGTTCCCTATGTGCTCTCCAGGTCGCAAGACAGGGAGGTAGCTGAGCTGCCCACCTCTGCCAGCCATATCCTTGTTAGATTTAGCCCTTTTATGTGTAAACTCTCCTCAGTTTCCATTAAGTAGCAAGACACATGACAAATGCAGTTAAAACACTTCCACAAATTTATGAGTGACTACATCAGTAGCTGACATCAGTAAGTTAGGTTTGTTCATGTCTAAAGTGTTTCTTGACATGTTTTTCCTCTTCTAAAAGCCCTAATTTTTAAATGCATTTTAGTATTTTAATGCTTCTTAAAAACTCTTCTAACTTATGTTCAAAACATCAAATGCAGCATAGAGTTTGTTCTTTATTGCTTGTCATCGCCATATTGCTTTTTATGTTTATGTTTGCTTTTATATGATGTGTTTATTACTTGAATTATATACTTAAACACTTGTTTCTAATAAAACATTTATTTTTACGGCAAGGACAGAGAGGGGATAATAGTATCTTTACAGAACTAAAAACTTACTCACTTCTAAGTTACACTTACAGTTAAATGTGCTCCTGACGATGTAACTGGATTTCTGCCACAATCCTTAACAACACTGACCATCACAGATTAGGCACACCTGTGTATGAAACGAGATTTTTTTTTTTTTTCCTGAACAAACGGTAAATTCAGCACACCAACAGAAAATGGAATTGGGCTTCCAGCATTTCAGCTACTTGCCCAACACCAACTTTCCTCAGCGCAGTAAGGCACACACAGGAACCGACCAAGCCGCAAAGCCCGGCGGCCCCGCAGCCCCTCTACCGCACCCTGGCCCCACCTCGCCCCCGCTCGCGGCCGGGCCCGGAGGGGCGGCGGGCGCCGGGAGCAGGTCCGGCGGGGCTCCGCAGGGCTTGTCACGGCTGCCGGGCCGCTCGCACTCAAGGGCCGGCTCCGGGAAAAAGCTGTCAACGGCCAAGTTTCTGCCCATGACTCGTACTTCATTGGGATTTTTTTTTTTTTTTCTGACAGTGGTAAAATACTGCAGCTAAAGTGTATTCCGCTGGATACGCTTTTCAAGTTATTCTAAATTAAAAGTACTTTCATACACCCAATCTAATTTAAAACGAAAAGAAAAATAAAAGACAGGACTGTAATTCACGGGGTGTCACAGACTCTAGGTCTGCCAGCTTTACAGGGCGGGTCCTTCTGCTTGGTTCAATGCTCGTCCTCAGCACACAGCTGTTACCTCGTACCACACACAACACGCGCGGACAAGCTGCAACCGCTACGCGTCCCAAGGACCCGAAGCGCTCAGCCTTCCCTCACAGAACGTCCACGAACCTCAGGCCGTTTGTGCTGCCGGGCAGTAACGCCGGGCCCGCCGCAGAGCCCCGCAGCCCAGCCCCAGCCACCACGCGGCGCGGCTCGGTACCTCACGGAGCTCGGGGCGGGGCCAACGCTGGCGGGAGAGCGGGCACCGCCCACCGCCAGCACCGCAGCCAATCCCGACCGCTGCGGGAGCGCGAAGCACCGCCCCCGTTGCTACGGCGGCGCGCGGACTCGCCAGAGGGAGCGCCGCGGCCGGCAGCCATGAGCGCGGTGCTGGACGTGCTGTGGGAGGACAGAGATGTCCGCTTCGACATCTCCCCGCAGTGAGTGGCGCTCCTGGGCCCTGCTCTGCCCTCACAGCAGGGCTGTCGGGGCCCGCCCGTGGCGGGCGCTGTTACCGCTGTCTGTCAGTCAGCTGAGCGG